>APFE031736211.1:0-18964 GCA_000404065.3 Pinus taeda
ATGACTCCCGTTTTGAAAATTTTCAAGGTAAATTAAGAACAAGGTGGCTAGGACCTTATGAAGTAGATATTGTTTTCCCAAATGGAACAGTTAGGCTCCTAACAATTATTAACTCTAGAACACCATTGTTAGTGAATGGGTATCGGCTCTGTTTGTATCAACAACCTATTTCTAAAGAGGATTTCGAAGTCACTTGCATGACAGATATACACTATGTCTTTTTGGGGGAGTCTGCTATCCCTCATTGCATTTAGTTCTTCTATTTACATGTTTTTTTTTAGATTAGATTTCTTAACTAATAATCCCTCTCAAGGGTTGCCATGTTACAATTAACTATTTTGCAGATCTTAGATTCGTAGGCTGGCTGAGAAGAACAATTTCAATACAGGAAGGATCAAGCTTCGGCTTGGGAAGCATTTCCATTTCACTTCAAATCATAATCCATTCCCTCTCACTACCCTTCAACAACATCTTCCCATTTTTCCCATTGTTGAAACACCAATCTTTTCCATCTTTTCCTAAGAAGCACCAATTTTCCTATTTTTCCCGAGATTGAACCATTACTTTCTCTCAAAAATGATGGATACATATCACTCTTCATTAAAGGAATCAGCCATTCATCTTGATAATTTTGTTCCTTCACTATCACTTCTCGTGAATATAGAAAACCTTTTGTATAAATACCCTCATACTTTATAAACCCTTTTTCATGACCATCGGTGATCTATTAACGATGAGATTATATTTTCCGCACAACAACCAAAGGTACAATGTGAAGGTATGTGTGTTTATGTGTAAATATTAAACTGTAGTTAATGAGAAGATATTGATATGATTGCCAAAATCACCGTACATTCAAACCTATCATTTTAGCCGCAGTTGGGGGGGAATAACAAAATATTGCAATCATTCCATGATACGCCAATTACCGTCATTTATTTTTCTTTCATGGTTGTGTCTCATCACCCCGTCTATGTCTTATTGTGTCAAAACCTCATTGGCAACATCCTACTATGTTTCGACTGTGACAACTCAGCTCTGTACTCTGCATTTTACTGAACCAGTAACTATGGGAGGAAACGTTGTTAGACATGAACCTGGCTCAACGGCTCTATTGGAACTTTATCAGGAAGCATACCAATTTTTTCTACAAGCAGGATGGGTCGATTATTTCCGAAGGCTCCCGAATTTTTATTCTCAGCAAGTTCTGGAATTCACATGCAATTTGAAAGAAGGATACTCTACTGTTCAGGGAGTGTGAATTCCAGTAACGGAGGAGGATATAGCGCAGGTTTCAGGGTTACCGACCAATGGTACTCGTTGGTTTAGTCGGAAACACCTCATTCTAAACGCACAACAAGATTTTCTGCCAGGACAGCAATACAAGGCTTAGTTCACATTGACCAAAAAGGAGGATCTTGCAGCATGGAAAAAAGTTTAGAATATCCAAGGGTTCAGAGACATGGTTGACAGCACTTTCTATACTTACTGCATAAGCAATTTGCACTGTACATCCTAGTATTCCGACTCAGACTCAAAGTAGAAGTTGCATGGGGACATGCAATCCTTTCAGTTGGGGGGGATGTTAGGACCCCATATTGTCTCTCTCTGACCATACATTTTGTTATAATATCACCCTTTTCAACCCATATTTGAAAGTCCTTGTTAGTGTTTTGACTCAATTATTCCAAGGTATGCAATGACTCTTCTCATCGCTATATGTTTAATTATTTAACATATAATCATGCTATCTTCATAATTTATCTTTGAAGTTGACTGAGTTGTTGAATAATTAAAGAATGATGTGCAAACCGCATTGCTGAAACTGCCTGAAGCTGGCAGGACTATCTTTTGCAGTTGCTGAAACAGCGAGAACAACACGCAAATCTCAAAGCTGAAACAGTAAGAATAGCACGTGAATCTTGATGCTGAAACAGCAAGAACAACACGCAAATATCGAAGCTGAAACAATTGAGATTTGTGTACCAAATTTGACAACAACAGAGGAACCTAATCGATCACCGAGAAAGTTGTTACATTGGTTGTAACGTTCATAATCTAAATTACTGTAACAACATTCTGTTGACGAGAAATTGATTTCCCTATTTTTGTATAATGGATTGAACTAGAATCTATAATGTAAATATTTTGTAATAGATGTCTCCTCTATAAAGAGGAGACATCTACATTAGAAGGAATGAACAAGTTGTAACAGGAGGTTGTAGTTGAAGGAATGAAACTGAATCTTTTCTGTAATATGGTATATTGATGAATGAATAGAGTTTTGTTCTGAGTATCTCATCTTAGTTTCTGTTTCCCGGGGAATCTTGTGAGAAGGGCAGGGCCCACCTTCATCACAAGATTCACCCATTATCTTTATGTCGTGTGTTAAGTGTGATTTCTATTCATACCTTGTTAACAAGTACTGTTTCTGGATGTTATTTTACTTTTTCTGAAACTCTATTTCCTTCTTAATTGATTGATGTTATTTCATGAGTGTCTCACCGGTGATTAGGTTTACAGAGTAAATTGGAGAACTAGATGAATAGAGGCAGGTGTTGAAGGTTCCTGCTCTGGGGATAGGGTCCTGATCCTTTGTTACAGAATAGCCATTGTTTTCTTTTGCAGATTTATTATTTCTGATCAATTATTCATCTCTTGTTAGATATCTGCAATAGAGTATAGTTGTTGTAACACAGAGTGAAGATTTAAACGAGGTGTGATTTAATTATACTACGACTTTTAGTGCTATTAAAATTGAGTACATATAGTACGTAGTTTCCTTTGAAATAATCGGACTTTCCCGGGTAGACAATTTATGTGGCACTCGACTGTTTAATTAATAAGCAATTAAAGTGACCAACACCCATGTGGTCCAACATTGTGTTCAAATGCTTAACATTCTTGGGAGCTTCTAAATTCGCAATTATTGCTATCTTCGCAAGGTCCACCATCAATCCCTGCTTGCATACTACATGGCCTAGCAAAATTCCAAAAGGCACACAAAATATACATTTCTTCAAGTTCAGCACGATTTGGTATCTAATACATGTATCCAACATAAGGCGCAAACTTGCAACATGGCATTTTAGCAATATAAACACAATCCAGTCATCAAAATACACCTCGAATAATTTATGAATAAACTCCTTGAACATATTGATTACCACCCTAGAGAAGATCACAGGCACATTCTTAAGCCTGAATGGCATTACTGTGTACTAAAAGAAACCCCATTATGTAATGAAGGTTGTCTTGTTCCGATCTTTTGGCATGATCTTTATTTGATGGTATCCTGAGAACCCATCAGTGAATGAATAAGCTTCTTGTCCTCCAACATTTTCTAAAACTTCATCTGTGAATGTTGTTGGAAATGGATCATGCACACTTGCATCATTTAGCTTCCTCAAATCTATGCATATCCTAGTTTCGCCTTGTTGTTTATTTTTCTAGACAACCATTGGGCTTACCTAATTAGACTCTTCTACCGGCTCGATAATTCTGTCCTCCAACATTTTGTCCAATTCCTTGCGCATCTTTCCTTTATAGTTCGGATTGAGCCAATAAGGTCTCTACTTTACAAGCTTCACATCTGGTTTCAAAGTAATTTTTATAATGCCTAATTCTTCTACAATACCCTTCAAGTCTGAAAACTCCGTTGGGAATATATCCTGGTATTCGTGCAGGAGTTTGGCCACCTTGTTGACTGTATCTTCATCCCAATATTCTCCTATCTTCGCCAACTTAGGCTCTGTATCAGATCCAATATTTACTTGTTGGATTTTTAGCAGCTCTATCACATCAAGGTTCTCTATCTGAGGTCCTTCAACCTCATGTTGACCTTAAGTTTCTGGAATGTTGATTTTTATGGGATCATACTCCTCTTCATCAGCAGTCATATTGTAGCATTCGAGTGCATGGCGCAGCTATGTACTCCAATCTGGTTCTACCCATTCCACAGACTCTTCAGGCGTTCTAAAATAACGACCTTAATTTCTTGTAACGCCTCATCAATGCATTCAAATCCATCCTCAAAGCTAAAAGTTAATAAGAATCTTTCCCACAGAATATCCCATTTAGTTGTTCCATGGTGTAGTTATGTTTCCAAATACCAATTCATGGGAATAGTATCTAAGGCATGGCAGAAAACATGAACCCACTCTGGTTGAAGTTCTTCACCCCAAGCTTTAGTCCGTCATGCTAGATGTTTGCATGGGTCGTCCTTACTACTATACTTCTCAGTCATCTATGTGTTAGCATATCCAAACTACACCTTCATCATCCACGTGTATTCCTTCCAATTAGTGAATCTTTCCTTGTGCGTACCCCACCATCGGGAAGGCATAGCGCACAGTGCCAATTCAAGGGCCTGGAATTGATGTTCCTTGGGAACCTTTCTTTCAAATTCATGGAAAAAGAGATTAACATCATTCAAACCATCATAGTGTGGAAGCTTTCTTACCTCTGTAGATACGCATCATAGTGATTTGATCATGATATTGCAATGCAATGTAGATACTTCATGCAACTGATTATGCCAGTACTCGAGTTCTTCATCTGAGTCTGAGTCCAGTGGCACAATAACCCTGAGTGCCTTCCTCTCAAATTTCATCTTCTGGTCTTTAGGTTAATCACCGCATCCACGGCAAAGGCCTAATCACATCCTAGTAGAGAAGGATACAAATTTTTGTCATCTACGATTTCTAGTACTTCAAAATCCACCAGAGCACTTGCTCCTTCAATATTGACTATCACCCCATACAGGCGCCCCATAGGAATAATCTTCTACTCCTTGGTCATGCATAGCTATATAGGAGACCATTGTAGCATAGGTCTCCCCGTCCTTTCCTAAGTTTGTTTAGGCATTACATTTGCATCAGACACTAGATCTAATATTAATTGGCCCATTTCATACTTTCCTATCTGCGTGGTCAGCCTCATCTTGCGCCCTATCTACTTCTTATGCTTACCTAGCTTCCTTACAGCGTGTTTTTCTAACGGAACCTTAGTCGTACTCACATAGTTGTCTATTAACTCTTGGAGCCCTTCCACTGTCTTCTTATCACACAACAAATTCATACAGGTCTTCGGGACAGTAGCTAACAACGAAGCATCCACATCTTGCACTTCACTGCTCCCACGCTCTTGACTTCCAGACGTACAGGCTTCAATGAAATTCTTTTTATCCTCCATAAAAGTTTCTTTAGCTTGGTTGAGGTCAAACCCAACTTCCTTTTTAGCGGCCTTGCGCACCCATCCTTCGGTCTCTGGCTGCTTTCCCTTATCTTCACCTGTGGCGATATCACTACATGTTACTATATTAACACTATGATCTTCTTCGTGTGGTTCCACCCTCATCAACTGGATATTCTACGTAGGTTGTTGGGTTTGTGTTTTCTTTTCTTGCATCTTTGCTATAAGGATCCGGAAATCTTCTATCACATGATCGAATTGGTTGCAATATTGACAAGATGGATGCATTGGATTCTGATAATCGTGTGCAAAATGTCCAGCTTCACCAAAGTTATAGAAAATAACTTGTCCACAGTCTCTTCCAGCCTCTCCTACTCTTCCTTTTCCACGACCTTGGAATCCTCCACGCACTACACCTGCGCCTTGATCCGGAGGCTGCGTTTCTTCCTGCATTCTATAGGTAAGGGTTTTAACCATCATTAATTCATAACTTCAGCATTGGTGCTCATCGTGACCTACATATTTGCAGAAATTGCAAAACAATTGTTGAGGGGTCTGTACAAACTTCTGCAGTAGATGACAATTATCTGCCGCATGTTGTCCTGTAACTTGACAAATAGCGCACCACGACGCTGCTCTTGTGCTCGGCCCAGCGATATTCTCTGGCTTCAGGGGAATAGGCCCTCCCCTAATAAGATAATTCTTATAAATTGGGCAATGGTCCTTATCATGCCCATGGCCCTTGCATTTCAAGAACCAAACTTCAACGTGCACCTCAGGCTGGGCTTCATTTCCCTTCTTCAGGTTTTGCAATTCCATGTGCAGACTTGCCAACTATGAGCGAATCTGTTGTACTCCAATGTTCGTATCTTGTATTTTCAAGGCTTCCAACCTCATCGCGATCTCCACATCTTCTGCTTGCATTGCTATCTTCTGCTATGATAATGGTAATCTTAAGTGGGGCAACAATGCAGCAATGTACCAATCTTTGTGTTGTTCATCTATGATGTTCATATTAGCCTTCTGGATCAGGCATTTCAGCCTCTGATTGAAATCCCATGAGGATTTATTCACCACTTGCTTTATCTCCTTAAACTCTATAATAGAATGCGCCTAAGATTTAGGCTTCTTAAACTTGCGATTCAACGCTTGATGAGTATCTGCCAACATCACGACAGGGTGATCTTGACAATACTTGATATACTAGGTTAGCTCTTTATCTTGCAAAGTTGTGACCATTTGTGCTTTCTTTAGATTATCATTAGTGATCTATTGCATTGTCCACACAACATCTGCAACGAACAAGAACTATTCAGGGTCTTCACTTCCTACCCCTTTGATGACTAGCATCTTCATTGCGTTCGCCATGTTGAATGGTGGGGGTGGAGGTGAAGGTGTAGGTGTATGTGGTGGAGGTGGAGTGGATGGACGACGTATATATGGGACACCCTGACTTACCAACTACAACGCACTTTGCGGTGTATTCAAAATCATTCCTTCGTCGTCGCTTGAAGAGGATCCCAATAGCGGACTATATTCAGAGCCTAATTCTCTATTCCTCCTGAAGAGTTTTCTGCTTCGTGTAGTCCAAAACATCAAGGTAATGGCATAACCCATTTTTTGTACAACAACATCTTAATCCAAGTTTTTAGAGATTTTAAATACTTACCTTGCGGTCCCTTGAAGAGATTGTGTTCTGCTTCACTATAACTGACGGATATATCAATCACAAGCTCAATGATGAATCCCCCTAGTACACGATCAATCTAGTGATCAACAACCCACGTGATGTTGTTTTATGAAGCTTCCAAGCACCTCACTAGCTCTGGAGTCCACACAATAGGACCGTCAAGTCTCCACGTACCCTGACTGTCTGCCAATCTAGACAACCACTCATGCAATCCGCTAGGGAAGAAACATAAAAAGTTCTCAGTTTTGTAAGAACCATTTATTTGACATCACACATTCCTCATATTGATCCCAGTCCCAACAACAGAACCATTTGTTGGCTTAAAGGGGCCTAACCTAGGTTCAAAGTTATTCACGCCAACCAAAAGAACCCTAACTGTTGGCCCTTTCAGCGACAACCTGCATAGCACAGGCTGCAGTCTCACTCGAAGTAGTATTGGTGGATGCTAAAACCAGGTTTCCGCATCCACAAGCCTATGTGATGGTCTTCCTAAGGATATTATAGCTTAGATCTGACTTCGCACAGGTCTATTCCTTCTGATTGTCAACTACTGAAACTCTATCGAAATGACCTTCAGACCTTAAGAAAGGTACCTGATTGTACTTATCATGCATAAACGATACAGATTCACTACTTTAGTGCAATAAACTGTATATTATGAAGGCTTTATGACCTAGATCTTCCTTCGCGCAAATCTATCCTTTCTAAGCAGGTAACTACAAGAGATCTATTTAACAACTTCCCAAGCTCCGTGAAGGTGGTTAATTATACTTATTATGCATAAATATTACAGATCTATTTGTTTCGCACAAAAATTAAGCATTAATTCATATAAAACAAATCACCAAGTGAAGAATATATAAATATATATATAATATATAATATATATATATATATATAATATATATATATATATATATATAATATATAAACTTAATGGAAATAAATAAAAAAGGCACGGATGCAAAAATTCAGCTCAAAATAGTCTTTATTAAGATGTAAACATTCAGATACAGACTTCTTATCCCTCCACACCTAGTTGTAGGGGCCTGCGCACTCAGCTGCGGACTTACCAAGGTATTTGCGCACTCAGCTACAGGAGCCTTCCCCTTTCGTCTAAGTACATGAAACAAAATTTTCCTACCTTAGCACCTTGCACTTATAATTATTCTCTATCAAATTTTATTCCTTAGAATCACTATGACTCAACTATATATAGCTTATTCAAATTTAAGCTTATGTGATCCATAATCTATTTGATAGAAATTTTTTCGGAAAACATTTCTATCAAATATATATAGCCTCTTCATTACAATAGCATGGCCCGCGAACCATGGGTGAGTCTCAAAACCATCCTATCACCTACCAATACAAGGGACCAATACCCCTTTGAATCTTACTTAGCTTCACGCTCTACTTCCACATTTCACGAAGACTTTACATTCTTTCACAAAAACTATTAAAAAAATTGACTTAACAGAAAAAATTTGACCCCAGGGACCCCATCCCAACACATGTGTCAACAACTTCTTAAGCTGCTCAAAACTAGCCTCACATTCTTATGTCCATTGGAACTTCTTACCTTTCCACTACAATGATGTTATAAGATATGTAATGCATGAGAAGTTCCTGATGAACCTCCTGTAGTAGCCTACCAATCCCATAAATGATCTCGCCTCATCCACATTCTTAGGAGATTCCCACTCCATAATAGCCCTTATCTTTTCTGTATCCAATGTTATGCCATCCTTGGAGACAACATGCCCCAAATAATGTACCTCCATTTGAAAGAAGCCACACTTTCTAAGTTTATCATACAACTGATGCTCTCTTAGCAACCTCAACACTACTTCTAAATGCTCGAGATGTTCTTCCTCATTCTCAGAATATTACAGTATGTCATAAATGAATACAATAACAAACTTGTCCAAATAAGGACGCAACAAACTATTCATTAAACATATAAATGTAGTTGGAGCATTAGTTAAAATGAATGGAACAACAACAAACTCATATTGCCCATACTCGGCCTAATGTACCCCTTGTCCAACATTTCCTTTAGCTATAAATTTAACTCAAACAACTCAGGTGTGCTCATCCTGTAAGGTGATTTTGATGCTAGGGTTTCCCTGTTACACAGTAATCTGTCACCGACTCTACATTCCCTGATCTTGGATACTACCAGTCCATATCACTGACATCTGTTCTGTGTCATGTTGCCTACTATGTGTCATTACCTTCCTTGCAATCTCAAGAAGAGCGTCTCATTTCATTATCCCTGAAGAAGACCCTTTTTGCCTAAGTTTTTGGGTCGGCAAAAGTCAGAAGTTATCATCCCCAACAAAGTCACCAATTGTGACATAGGTAAGTTCCCTCTACAGATACACGTAACCCCTCTAGCCATAGAGTGGGTCTAGTCACTGCACAGACAATATCAAAGCAAATTTCCTTAGAAAGTTGGTGTTATGAAGACCTACCTTCAATCTAGCGTTCGATGAAGTCCTCGTCGTGTTGCTCCAACTCTTCGTTCTTCTAGTTGTTCACACCCGAAATCAACATGTAGAGAAACACCATAAACACAAATATAAAACAACCAAACAATCTACTTGAAGAGTCAAGGAACCTCAAGCTATCGACATATAAGTTAATGCACGATATAGGAAACAAGATTTTGATTTGTATTAATATAAATCAAAGTAAACTTACAACCAGGCCTTGATGTCGTAGAACTCCTTAAAGAGTCTTGTCTATATGTCTCCATAAGCATTTACTTGTGAACCATCTCCCAAGGGAACATATGACTCTCTCTTCTATCCAAAAGGGTTGATACTAAAAAGCTCTCAAGCCAACTCTACTCAAGCATCTCTCAAATCACAACACAAATGAGGTTACTTCCACACTCCAATAACACTCTCTAGCTCTACTCCTCTCTTAGAAACTTGAAACTATCAAATTACATCTAGCTACCATTCCATTACATCCAAGCTAGCTGATGTTATTCATGGAGGAGGTATTTATAGGAGGGAGAGGTCCCATAAGAGAAGTAAGGAGGAGCTTATCTCTTAGGGAGATTGCACAAAAGGTGGAACAACTATCCCAGAGAAGAAAGGTTCTTTTTATGCTAGGGCTGCCCCTGGCACCAACTCAATAGAGAATTCTTCTCAAAATTCTTTATTTGTCATTATATCTTGTATCTACAGAGTCAAATTTTCCAGCTAACTTTGGATCTATTGCATAGCTGCATTGGTAGCCCGTATCAGTGAAGCTTCTAACTTCATCACAAGTTCTAAGGTTTTAGCTTGAGTTTCTATCTTCTATTGTGACAAAGGCAATCTTATATGTGGAAGCAGCACAACTATAAAACATTCTTTAGGTTGTTGCAGACCTATTTCGAAGCTCACCTCATCCAATAGTATCTTGAATCATTGATCAAATTCCCAAACAAACTCAGTAGGATTTTGTTTGATTTATTTTAGCTCTGTGATGCATTGCAACTCAAACTTCGGCTTCTTAAATTATTTTATCAGCGTTGTTTTAATGTATGCTTTTGGTATGTTATGATTTCTCGAATACTTCATGTACCATGTCAACGCTCTATCCTAAAATGTTGTAACAAGATGTGTTTTCTTCATATTTTCATCATGGACCTACTTTGTTGTCCATACTGCTTCGCATAAGAACCAGAATTACTCTGTATCCTCTAATCAAGTCCCTTCAAAAAAATGAAACTTAGAAAGGGCAGGGGGATGAGGGGTAGGGGCATGAGGAAATCTAGAAATAGCCTAATTATTACTTGATTCTTTCTTTGGTGAAATTTCAAGTTGGAAGGGTGAATATTGTGGGGTTACTTCAGGGTTCTCAAGTCAGTTTTCTTCACTTTCAGACTCACTTAACAGGGGGCTATAGTCAACTTCTATAAAAGTATTTGGATCTTGGCCACGATATCTCTTTCTAGTGTCTATTATATATCTTTTCCCACTTCGGGTTGTCCCAATATCTTCTTCGGATCTTCTAAACATAAGTAACTAATAATCTGTCTGCATTCGTAAAATCCCCTTTTCACACAAGAGCATCTTAATCCAAAGGTTCAGAGATTTTAAGAACTTACCTCGCGGTCCTTTGAAAAAATTTCATTATGCTTCATTGTAGGACACAATCCAGTCTACCACGAACTTAGTAATGAATCCTCCTAAGATGCTATCAATCCATAAACCAATAGATTTTGAGGTCCTATTGTTGGTATTCTTGAGTCACTGTATTAATTCTAATTTCCATTCCTTAGGTTCATCTCCTTTAAAGCAGTCTTTTCTCTCAGTCAACCTTGATATCCACTCGTATAACTCCACATGGAATGAGCCAAAGAATATTTCGTATTGATTTTCAAAAATATACTTCTACAACCACCTCCTAGTTGATAGATAAGGGCTTCTATTTTCTTGTTCTGCAAATTCTCATTCCTTCTATTCTACCCAATATGGAATTTATTTCTTCTACAGATGCCACATAAACATCCATCAAAAATATCCTGGTCCCAACAATGGAACCATTTGTTGTCTTAGGTTGGGCTGACCCAGGTTCAAATTTTACTTTGAACCAACAAAACCCTCAACCATTGGCCCTATCGACAATGACTTGCAGGCAAATCGCAGTCTCACCCAAAGTGATTATGGGAGGTTTCCAAACTAGGTTTCTGCAGCCTGAGGGATACTGCATTGTGGCACTCTTGTATCTTCTTATGCTTTAACACTTACATAATAATTTGCATTAAAAAAATACTTCACACTTATACTTTACTGTACAAAATTACATTTATCACCTAAACATATCATAAACTTTATAGTATTGAAATAAAGTGCAAATATTAAACAATTAAACACATGTAGACACATATTTTACCGTGGTTCATCCCAATGTGGGACTACGTCCACAAGAACTATTTCTTATAATATATAATTTGTACAACAAACAGTTCTTGACCTACGCACTCAGTTGCAGGTCATCTGTGCACTCAATTGCAGACTTGGGCCTCTGTGCACTCAGCTGCAGAGCCTTTCCTTCGCCAAAAAACCTGATCACAAAGATTCAACCATTCAATACATGATATGATCCTAAGATGATCCTCTTATTTATTATTGATCCCTATATAGACTATTACAGATGGATTACATTGCTACATTACCATGGACCTGATACCATGGTTTCCAAAATACAAGGGACTATGGTCCAAAACCATCAATTTTTACAATATTTTATGCTTTTTACAAAATGGGAGAGGCTTCGCCATGAAGCCCCTATGCTACATGGTGAATTTTCTGCATAGTCATCATTATGGTCCATTGCTCTATTATGCGGTCCATTTCACACTTTGTACTGTGCGCTTTATCCCCAAAATTTGGCTTCCTTACCCAAAATCTGGCCAAGTTGGGTTGCGCCCAACATTGTGTAATAGAAACATCATAAGCATGTTCTTGTGGATTAGCATAATGTTTTCTTCTTCCTGCTCTACTTTGATTGGTGCTTCTTGTGTAATAGCAATGTCATCAACAAGTTCTTGTGGAATAGAAGGTTGAAATTCTTTGTCTTGTTCCCCCACTTGTACTCCAACTGAAATAGTAATAGTCTTCGTGATTTTAGCCTCCTTAAGGATTTGTTGGCAACCCTTACAAAGTTTTTTCTGAGATAGTAGATGATTCCATTTCTGCAACCTATGCCAACATATCCAATCTAGTTCCATTGTTAAAATGAAGTTGCTCTTTAACCAAGGCAAGTTGATTCTTTAACTCCTCATTTTCCTTTCTTAGATTTCTAATTTGAATTACCTGGTGAAGTAACAACCTCTTGTTCTTTTGTATGCTCTTCTATTATTGGTCCTTCTATCTCTTGTTGTTTCTCCGACTCTTGTTTAGGATCTAGTGAGCTTGGACATGGAAAGGATGATTATTAGGACCATATCAGAGCTTTCCTTTGGGAAAAATAATAAAAAAAACTTTGATCTGCATTTTTTTCTCACAGACATGTTTCTCTTGTAGCAATTCTAGACTTTCCTGTAGCACTTTAGGAATGCTGAAGAAAAACTATGGAAAATGAGGAATATGAGATGGATCGTGTTAGAAATGATATAAGGGAATGGAAAATGATACAAGGATACCAACTAGGGAAACCTTGAGACAATTTGTGTTGATTACTTGAAATAGGTGCCATATTATAACCTTTCTTTCTAATTTTTGTAGTATGTTCATTTTGGTTGACCTGATTGCTACCTCTTCATCATTTGTAGGAGAAATTGTTCCTGCATAAAAATCAATTTGAGACATGATGAAAATTCAATATTTTTTTTTGGCTTAATGGCTGCCTCATGAGGTTTTCAGCTAGAGAACCTGCTTTAGGCACCTCATAAGCGGTTTTACTCTAAAGCTTCGTTCTCTTTCTAGTTTTCTTTACCAAACTCAATGACTACCTTCTAGAGGTTTTCAGCCAATAAGCATGTCTCAAGTGCCTCAAAGGAGGTTTTCATTTAAGACTATTCTTTTTATTTTTCTTTATTCTCTGTTGGTCAAGAGATGGATGGAATGAAAGAACTAGTTCTCTTAATCACATTTAGTTACTTACTTATTGAAACTGTAAATTTAGCCCTAGAAAGGGGCTTCTTGTAAACTTTTAACATGCAACCATTCACTAACAATGGGATTTGCTCCTAATTATGGTTATGATCCTAACAGAGTCATTGTCATAATTTTTCTGCCACTTAATATCCCAAATGTTTGGTCGTGAAGTTTCCTTTAAATTCCTTGAACCTAGATTTAGACAAGAGAGCCTAATCACCCTCTTGGAAGTCTCTATTTTTGATGTGTTTATCATGCCCAATTTTTCTTTATAGTTGCACTAACTTAGCATGAAATGAGGCCTACATCATGTACTCATGAAAGGAATTTAATTGTTGTATCCCTTTAGTTTACACATTAGTAAAATCCATTTATATTTGAGATTACATCCTCAAATTTTTGTATTTAAAACTCAACCGATAAAAAAACTTTCTTTCAATAAACTAGCTCATAGGGAGTGAAACCAATGGTGGTTTTCAACGTGGTATTGTACGCCATGGTAGCCTCAACAATTCTTTCTACCCAACCATTATTTTTGCCACTAATTACCCTAGTAAGAGTGTTCTCTAAGGATCTATTGGTGACCTCTACCTACCCATTTTCTTGGGGTTAGTAGGGAGAGGAATCTTGATGGAAAATGTGATGTTGCTTCATTACCCACTCAATCAGGTTGGAAGTAAATTAGTTGGTTTGATTGGAACTACCTTTGGCTCCATGGCTACCTTTATTGATTTTAATTTAGCTCATTCAGTTAAGTAATTGTGCATACAATGATATGCCTTTTTTTTATTGGGGGATTAATAGGACTAATGAAGTCCATGCCCCATTTCTCAAATGGATCAAAGGAAACTTGAGGTTAAAGGGTAATTTCATCCTTCCTTGTAGTCTTTCCCATTCTTTGGCACTCATCAAATTCTATAGTATATCTATGGCCATCCTTATGAAGAGTTGGCCAAAAGTATCCTGCTTGAAAGATCATGTAGAATGCCCTCCTTGAAGCAAAATGACCTCCACAAGATCCATCATGACAAGATGATGTGATATCATATACCATCCTCCTTCACACATCTTCTTAAAACCATATTAGGTCCTGGCTTGAAAGGGCATCTACCAATCCAAGTATAAGATGGAGTTGGCCACTAGCTATATGGTTAGCAATACTAGAAAACCATGCAGAAAGTAGTGAGATGGAAAGAATATGCTCATTTGGAAGTCAGTCACCAACCAACCATTCATTTGAAAAAAAAGGTTAATCTTGACCAAATATATGGAACAACATTTTCTTTTCCTAGTTTGTCAACAATGGTTAAATCAAACTAATATGAAAAAAATTGCCACCTGATTATCCTATCATTTACATTTGGTTTATTCAACAAATATTTAATTGTTGCATGGTAAGTATGTACAAAGACTTTTTAACCAGTAATAGAATGTCTAAACTTATTTAAATAATGTACAACAAGGAATTCTTTTTCAGTTATTATGTAATTCAATTTGACCTTTAACAAGTTCTTACCCTCAAGTTGACCTTATAAAGCTACTCCAATTTCCCTTCTAATGCATCCATTAGAGAAATTTTGAGGTCAACTATGGGCCTAAAAACAAAAATGTATAACCAAAATCAACTTTAAAAGAACCAATAGAATTGATGATGATGATGTCGACCATGGGGGGCGATTCACCATTTTTGGAGTAAAAAGGTAAGATGATAAAAAAATAAGTGAAAAAACTACTTTTCAACTTATCTCCCTATAAGTTTACTCAATCTTCAAGCGGGAGCACTCGTTGGATGCAAAATTTAATTTCAAATCCAAGCAGTACCCATGTTGATTGCAATCACGTTTTCCATGTATTTCTCATCTTTTGTGTAGCAAGATACATCGAAACTATTCAACATGGGTACTCCTTGCATAGGAAATTAAATTCCACATCCTATGAGTGCTCCTACTCGAAATTTGAGTAAAATTGTAGGAAGATGAATTAAAAATACAAGTTGAAAAGTAGTTTTTTCTTTTTTCACTTCAAAATTTGATGAGGTAATCTAATATTATTTTATAATTTTCCTTAGGAGGCCCATTCTAGACCTCAAAATTTCTCTAATGTGTGTGAATGTGAAAGGGCAAGGTCCAACTAGGACCTTTAAGAACATGTGTTGTTATTAAATTTTCCTTTATGCTCTGAAATGCTTTTTGGTAGGGATCTGTCGAACAAAACTCAACATCTTTGGTTAGCAAAGAACACAAAAGAGAGGAAATTTTATTAAAATGATTCATAAGCCTCCTATAGTATCTCAAAAGGTCTAATAAACTTCTGACATCTCTTTATTTTTGAGGTGTAGGAATTTGATTGATGATTTCTAACTTACTAGGATCTATTTGAATCCATTTTAAGGAAAGGAAATGTCCTAGAATAACTCCCCCATTCATTAGGAACACACAAAGTTCACAAATTAAGGAGAGGTTCATACCCACATATTTTCAATATATTTCCAAGATTAGAGGGAGCTTCTTGAAAGTCATTCCCATATAGTGTGAAATCATCCATATAAATTTCTATCGAATCATATAGAAGATCATAAAATGTGTGAAGAACAACCCTTTGGAAAGTGGTAGGGGGATTACATAAGCTAAATGGAAGGATGTTATAAGAAAAGGCCCCCCAAGGACAAGTGAAAGTGGTCTTATCTTGATCTTCAGGGCTATTTTGGATCTAATTATACCCACTAAACCCATCCATGAAGGAAAATATATTTTTCTTGAGAAGAACATCAAGGACTTTGTCTATGAAGAGAAAGGGAAAACGATATTTCCTTGTGGCTTTATTAAGTTCCCTATAATAAACACAAATTCCCCATTTTCATTCTTTTTCGAAACAATAACCAAAGGATATACCCATTCATTATCTGAAATTGGATAAATGAATACCACATCAAGTACTTTATGTAATTTTCTTTAACAATGTCCTTTAAAGAAAGATTCATTTTCCTTTGATGTTAGTGAATGGGCTTATGATATGCTTTTATGTATATGTGATGGGTGTATGCAAATGGATGTATGCCTTTCATACCCTTGTAATCCCATGAAAATGCATTAATGTGTTGCCTCAAGACAATGAGCAATTGATCCTCTTTATTAGTTGAAAGTGAGGAGTCGATTTTTAATAGTTTGGAGGGGTTGATTTCCACCATTTCTATGATGTTTTCATTAGAATCAACAATCAATAATTTTGCTCACAAACTATCCTTAGAACAACTAGGTTGTCCTAGGGATAACTCTTCTTTCAGCCCATTAATTCTCATAGTAATAAGATATTGATTTTTCAAAAAAAAATTAATTAAGTCATCTTCGTCAACCTGCTTGCTGCTAAGAGATGTTTCTATGGCATACACAAGGTAGGGTGACGAGAGGTCACAATCATCATCTTCTTCTTATACAACCCATGTAGGGAAATCAACTTCAACGAGACAATTATTTTCGAGACTTCCAATTAGTAATTGTCGTGTTTCTAGCCATACAACTAATATATGCATCAACAATACCTAACCAAGGTATCGATATAATGAGCAGTTAACCATTGGACTTGGTCTTAGGTTGGAGAATGTTGGAGAACAAGGAAATCTGTGTGATATTCCCATGATTCTATGAAGATAATTACATCTTTAGTTACACATTTAGACTCTATCATCGATCTATCAACAGTTGTAGCACAACAGTGGTATTTCTCAAGGACCCTTTGAGGTTAATATTAAGCATAGGTTCCCTAGTCATCACATTAATTGCAGCTCCTAGATCAATGAGTTTCTGGAACTGCAATATTGTTTATATGCACATTTACTATTGAGCTTTCATGATATAAATACATAGGAATGATTACTCGCCCAAGCATAAGATCAAATAGCTACCAAATAACATTAATGGGAGGAGCATCTCTTATCTTCCTTCAAGGCCTTCTAAGATGTTCTTCTTTGATGAGTTTATTATAAATGAGAACATCCTTGATGTTTTGAAGGAGATGTTTTTTTACACACATATTTTACAGTTCTCCTAGAACTGCAACTTTATTAGGTCCTTATAATACTAGTGTAGCCACCTTATGGTTATTGTTAGTGTATCCCCCTATTTTTATTATTGTGCCCATGTAGCCCCATATTTTTATTTTTGTGCCCCATAGAAGCCCACTATTGTTATTGTTGTACCATTACATTATTATTGTTATGTAGGCTATGAATATATTTAAATCCCTTAGACTCCTATATATACCAAGGATATCTTATCATTTGTGTCATCCAAGAATTATTCATTTATGTGATGTAAAGGAAGTTTTCCCTCAAAGAGGCTATTTCTCAAGTTGTTGATCTATATTTTCTTATGTTTTATGAGATGGTTGCATAACATTTGGTATCATAGCTTTGGGATTCTAGGGTTTTGCTGCTTCAAATAGGTCATCCTGGAATTTTTGCTATAACATTTTCCTACAAGGCCTCAGAAGCTAAAATTTAGACCACATGGAGGCAAAATCTTGATGAACTTTGTATAAAATTTTTATATATTGGTTCATTATATTTTTTGAGATATGGTCCAAAGAAGTTAGGGTTTTTGTAAGCTCCAGAATTCAATCTCAAATAGGTGGCTTAGGGAAAATCATCATAACTTTCTCTCCAAGCATCAGATTTGTATTTTTTTAAAAGTGACTAAAATTGCATGGATTTTAGTTTTTCTCGTATCTTTTTCAGGGATGAAAGTCGAAATAGTGACAAGTGGAATTCCGTACAAGTTCTCTCTACTAAACCGATATATAATCAGGTCATCATGGGAGATTGAGAATAACTCGTCCTTGAAGAATCTAATATCATTCTGAATTCTAGGGTTGGAAAGAATACTCAGGGGGCTACCACGAGACAAAATTTCAGACCTTGGAGATTCAAAATTACAAAGATACATAAGTTTCAATATTGAGCTCCTAAAAATAAAGAAAAAGCTATGTATTTTTCTAAATTTTGGATAACTTTTGTTTGAAAAATTAGTTGAAGTGATTCAAAGGGCATAGTGAAGCATAAATATCATGGTTTTATTCCAAAATGCCTTGAAACAAAAAAATGGACACACCTAGTAAGAAACTAGAAATATCTACTATGACACATGAAGAAGAGGAAGAAATGCAACATGATATCAAAAGTACGAGACCAACTACAACAAATTTCTCTCTCACAAAGAGTAACCAAAAATGAATTGGAAGCAATGATGACTGTTAATGTGGATGGTTTAAAATATGTGGAAGCAACGATGAATGTCAAGATGGAAGGGTTGAAGGAAGGGTTGACAAAGTTGTGCAATAAAGACTTCCTAGTGGTGACAAGGTAATCCATTAAAATCAAGATGAGGAGAAAAGGAATATGAATTATGATTTTAGAGACTCCAATTTTGGGTTTAAGATCCACCGCATTCCAAATATCTATATGAGTACTTTTGATGGAAAGGAT
>APFE031736222.1:0-16132 GCA_000404065.3 Pinus taeda
AACGTGCCCTACCACGGAAGACGCTTTCTGAAATTTCCAGCATGCAACTCTCCGATAAAGCAATCTGGGTTTCAGTTCGAGCAACAATTACTGCTCTTGATATGGACGACTTCTACTTTCTAGCATGTCCACTAGATTTCAATGGAAAACAATGCATGAAGAAGGTTGTGGAGCATTCTAACAATATTTGGCATTGTACAAAATGTAACGGTTCCTTCCCTGAATGTGACTACCGGTACAAACTTAACATTGAACTACATGACCACACCGGGACTCTGCAGAATGTCACAGTTTTCAATGATGCAGGAAACGAACTCATGGGCATCACAGCAAAAGACTTGTTCCTTCTCTCCATTGAACCAAGTGATATGCAGGAAATTTGTGGCCGAATCTCAGGACAACGTTTCCAACTAACACTTTCCATTAAATCAGACTACTTCAATGTTGTTCAACACTTGCAACCAATATTGGTCAATTTAGAAGAAATTCAATATGCCTCTGCATGCAAGGAAGAACTCACTGACATTCAAGCATTGTCCACTTCAAAACGACCTATTGTTCACCGCCTGTGAATTGCTCTTTCAGTCTCTTGGAACACACCTACTTGTACATAAACAATCATTTCCGCACATCCCTTGTCTGATATTGTTATAAATTACACACCCATGTTATTATGCTGCAAGCTGTAGCTTTCACTTCAAATACTCTCTTCCAGTCATTCCAAAATATGTATGTTTGCCATTTACATTTTAATAATATACATAGTAGGCTTTGTAAACAGTTACTACATATGTTTCTCATTCGTTGTCTACATGCTATACATTGATCTCTTGCTTACTAATCTATTCATTTTATATCACTCCTATTTTCATGTTTTTCCTTCAATCTAATCTACCTACCTTCACCGATGTTGAAATAAAAAATAGTAATTCTATGTTCAAATGAAAAAAGTTAATTCTAATACTTGTACTACATTCTCCAAACTTGCACTACTCATTTGTCACCTGAAAATACGTAGGCATCCATGTGCACACATTACAGATATCATAACCTACAGTTATAGTTTGTTGTATGTGCTTTTGTGAAGATGGACACTACAGTTCATAAGATACTTTTGTTCTATAATAGGTTCTTGACCTAGTCCAAAAACTGTAGTTAGTCATGGCATGGGAAGGCAAC
This sequence comes from Pinus taeda, assembly GCA_000404065.3. NCBI lineage: Eukaryota > Viridiplantae > Streptophyta > Pinopsida > Pinales > Pinaceae > Pinus > Pinus taeda. The sequence continues at coordinate 1,180 of APFE031736222.1, forward strand.
ATACATTTGGATCATCCTTTGTGCTTACAAAGTGTAATTATTTATCTTCTCTTAAGAACAAGCACACTACATTGCATACGATGCTTTTATTAGGAAAAATAATCAAACAACCATTTGGAATATGGAACTTTGCAATGCCTGCACATCATTTGTACCAACTGAATATCTTTGTTTTTGATCTGTAATTTGTATTTTCAAATGTATCATTCAAAACAAGTATATCGGTTTGACACAAGCTACGCCAAAGGTATTATGATTAATAGAAATATAAACTAAAATGGTTCAACATAGAAGTAGGGTATAGTTCTCAAGTCAGTTTATCCTAAAAACTATGTATACATATCTTCTCACATACAAGAATTCAACATCACACTTTGATGCATTTCCATACTGAACACTATATAATGCTTGCTTTAATTCCTGAAATGTTCATTTTACTTTCAAAATCGGATCTTGTTAAAATGGAAGAAAAACAAACAATATTGGAAATGGAATAATCATTCCCTTGGAGAATGTGCATATTCTGGCTCTTCTAATCTACAGTTGACATCCGTCCAATTCCCTCTAACAACACTTTGTCCTCTAAGAGATCAACGGAAATAACCAGCAAAAAGCAGCGGGCTTCTCCAGTCCAGGAATGTTAGCAACCCTCTTCATTATTTCCTCCTTACTATTGCAAATTTTCAAGTCCTTGCCATTTCTAGCTCTGGCCCTGATATCAAGCTTCTTACACTGGATCATCCAGTCTTTCTCAATTCTCATATGAACTGCCACATATTTGGGTAGAAATATGAAGGGAACCATCTATCTTTTTTTGGGAGTTATGTGCTTTTTGTGACCCGCATATGTCCAAACAAGAAAAATCTACAGAAACTTGAAAGCACGGCCCATGTTTCCTCCATGGTATAGCATTGTACAAATGTAACGATAACTTCCTATAATGTGACTACCAGTACAAACTTAAAATTGAACTACATGACCACAACAGGAATTTGCATAACGTCACAATTTTCAATGATGCAAGAAACGAGCTCATGGGCATCACGACAAAAGACTTGTTCCTTCTTTCTATCGAACCAGCGGTCTGCATGAAATTTGTGGCCGAATTTCAGAACGGTGCGTCCAACTAACACTTTTCATTAAAGCATATTTTTTTCAACGGTATTCAACACTTGCAACCAATACTGATCAAGTCAGAATAACTTCAATATGCCTCTGCATGCAAAGAACCACTGCTTGACCTTTAAGCAATGTCCACTTCAAAACGACCTATTGTTTGCCGCCTGTGAACTACTTTTCAGGGTCTCTTCAAACATGACTTCTTGTACATAAACAAACATATCCGCACAACTCATTGTCTACATGCTATACAATGATCTCTTGCTTACTAATCTATTTATTTTACTGTCAAACATGCCAAACAAGAAAACAATTGAAGAAGAAGGAAGCAACATATTTTTTATCTTGCTTCTCTCCTTTCAATGTTAGATGCCAAAATAACTTACAATTTTATATCAATCCTAATTGCAATTTCCCTTCTACCTAGTCTACCTAAAAAAAAGTTATTTCTAATACTTGTACTACATTCTACAAACATGCACTACTCATTATTCAAAACTAACAATATTTATTTGTACTTGTTTAGATATGCCAACAAACAATCAAGTTGCAGCCAAAAACGAGCGGCGCCGTCTTCTTTATGCACAACAAAAGGATAGAATAAATGCACGACATCGACTAATTTATGAAAATCGCAACAACCCTACTACTTCCTCTACATCCCTTCCCACCTCAAATGCACTCCCAACTATACAAACCAACCCATCTCACATTCATCAATTCCAATATAACCCTCCCCTTACTGATGAACATGTCGCTTTCGAGAAAGGATTGATGGACTTTCTAACTTGCATGTTTGCACAATATGCAAGGAAGCATACCCAGGAATGAAAACAAATCTTTTCCATGGTAGACTCTCTTGTTTTTGTTGTGCGTCATCCAAATCAGCCAATCGGTTTTCTGAACTAAACAACATGGACCCTGGAGAACAACCCTATGTCCTTCACCAGTTAACACAGGTTGAAGAAATTCTCATTGCACGTGTCAACCCCATTCTACAAGTCACTCATTCCCGTGGTGGTCAATACAAATATAGTGGCCATACAATTAGTTTCCCTCAAGACATCACCACTATTGCCAAATACTTACCCCGAATGCTCTCTGACTTAGACATCCTCATTGTCAAAAGGCAAACTCCATCTGAAAAAGCTTACGAATTCTTCGTTTGCAAATCACACGTCCTTGCAGCCCTTGAATACAAAATAAAAAATGACCCTTACTACCGTGATGTTCAATTCAATTCATCTACACTTTCTGCGCTGCCAAATCACCCTACAGACATTTCTTCCCTTCTCCATAATGTAACCACCTCCTCTTTTTAACCCCATCAAGACACTACTGATTCTACGTATGATACTAATGTCATGCTACCTCCATCAGAAATCCAACCCTCTTCTTTCGTTCCAGTCCTCCCAAATTCATGCACTGAGCTTGAGCACATTCGTAACTATTTGCACTTGCCCCATTCAAATTCAACAAGCTCTATCGATTGGCCTCCAATATCTTTAACTGCTATAAATGAATACAACACCATCGGCCTCTTTTCCATGGCATTCCCCACACTCTTCCCTACAGGAAATGCAATGATCATGCAACCAAGACTTACAAAAGTTGAGATGCATGAATATGCTTTACACTTGCTGCACTACCATGATAACCGCTTCGGCCAACACCCAAGATTCCACTATTATCTTTATAACATTCTATTGCGCCACCGTAGCCAAGAAACAGCTAATGTTTTCGTGAAAAAGTACATTGACAACAACTTGCCAACAACGATTTCAGATCTACACCAGTGTCTGCATGATTCTCCAGAATCAAAATTGCCAGAGCAAATAATGCGGTTCGGTTCAGCCCTACGAGGAACACGGTCTTTCTGGAACAAACGACGATCTGAGCTGACTGACATGATCACGTAAATAGGAAGCCCAACCTTCTTCTTCACTCTCAGCGCAGCTGATACTAAATGGCATGACTTGCACGCAATCATGCCCAACAGTGTTCCTTCCAATTCAGTCAACCCCTTCCAATGGAAAATTCAAAACACAATTAAAAACCCACATCTAACAGCCCAATATATGCATTGCAGATTCACAATTTTCCTGAAGAAATCCTACAAAAAGGCCTCCATGCAATCGACTACTGGTGCAGGTATTAATTAATATCCATTTCCCTCTACATTAATTTTATACATTGTACATATATGTATTATCCATATGTAAACTTCATATTATATTCAGATACGAATGGCAACATCGAGGATCCGCACACATTCATGGCTTGCTCTGGCTACAAAATGCACCAGACATGGACACACTAGATTGGGACAATGCACTAGAAATTGCTAATGCAAAGAAATATTTCGACCACTACGTAACTGCCTGAAATCCACGCCAAGCAGAACACCGAAATATTCCACTTCACCAATCAACAATTCATAACCCATGTCTTCTTGACACAGCATCAATATTCGCGTCCAATCAGTCTGAAGACTATACAGAGCTCGTCAACTGTGTTCAACGTCATACAAAGTGTCATGAATCTTCTTGTCTTCGTAAGAAAGACAATGTACTTAGCTGCCGATATGGAGTACCATGGGAGTTGAATTCCACTTCTTCTATTTTCATTGATGATAAAGGTCATAAAACCTACGTCCCTGCTCGTAATGATGAAAGGTTGAATATTCACAATGCTGATATACTCTCTATTTGGAGAGCGAATGTTGATTGCCAACCAGTCCTTTCTCGCCATGCTGTGTTGAAATACATTTCAAAGTATGCAGCAAAAGCAGAAACAAGATCTGAAAGCTACCGTAAAATGCTATCATGGCTATCAACAAGTGCACTTCCAGAAGCGCGTACTGTTGCTATCATCCGAAAAATCCTTACAGAAACGATCGCCGATAGAGACATCGGTGCACAAGAAATATGCCATATGTTACAAAAGCTACCTCTTTCTCTCTGCAGCCGTACATTTCGTTCTTTGAATGTCAACAGGGCTATTTTCAGACATGTTTCACAAGACAGTGACAATCCCAGATCGACACCAAACTTTATCGTTGCATATATGAACAAACCTGCCTCATTAGAATCACTGCCCCTCCTTGAAGCTGCACACTCGTGGTCATATTCTGCCCAACGGAGGAATAACCAATGGAAACACATATTCCCCCCAATGATTGTACATGTCTTTCCCTGTTACAATGTCATTCCTTCCTCTGTTAATCCTTCTTATGCCACCTTCTGCTAGAGTGAATTAATATTGTAACATTGGTTCAACTGATGCAGAAATTATCTCCCACTGGGAACAAAAAAAGGGTACATATACACCATGGCATGTCCATCGAGAAATTGAACACCCACAAAGCCCACCTACTGAAGATCAAACTACTGTGAACACCCCTCCTGCTTCCACGCAGATGAATGAATGGCAAATCCTCTCTCAGCTGCACCCAGGTTACAATATTGCAATTGATGACCTCAACATGATTGGCTACCGCGACTTCAATGTCAACCACAATTGGTCACAAAATATTATCCCTCCCCCCTTGCAAGAAACTACCATCAATTTCATTGATTTCAACCACTCAGCCATTCAAAACAAACATCATTCTTTTTCCAACCTTCCCCATGATCACACATTATCCCCTACCCAAAATACAGCTTTTACCACTATTTTTTCACACTTCAAAGCCCCTTCGCCAGAACAACCATGCAGAATCATCATACAAGGGACAGCTGGAACAGGAAAATCCCATTTGATTAAATGTCTGCAACAAGCATTTGTTGAAAACTCGCCAGCAAACAAAAACCCTTTATTGTTAATTGCACCAACCGGCGTTGCATCTTTCAACATAAATGCCCTCACAATTCACTCTGCCCTTTGTATCCCTATCCAAACAATGTATCCTCTCGAAGGCCAGCCACTCCTACAACTGCAAGAGAAACTTCGTCATGTAGAATACATTCTCATTGATGAAATGAGTTTCATTGGTCCCAAAATGCTTTCTCGCATTGACGATCGTCTAAGAGAGGCATTTCCTCTTCATCGGAATGCACCCTTTGGTAACCGCTCAATTATCCTTGTCGGCGATCTAGGCCAACTACCGCCTGTAAAAGGCATTCCTTTATATGCTGGGACATCACGTGGAACTGCACTTTGGCGCAGCTTCGACATATTCATAACACTTTCAACCGTTTTCCGTCAACAAGGAACTAGCCCATCCCAGGTTGCTTTCCGGCAAATACTTGCAAATCTCTGGAATGGAATAGCTACACTTGAAGATTGGCAGCACCTAATGTCAAGAACAAGTTCATCTCTTACACATGAATAAAAATTCCTATTTGAAGAATCCATGCACCTATTTGCAACAAATAACTTAGCTGTCTTACATAATAAGATAATGCTTAAAACATTGAACACCCTAATAGTAGTCTGTTCTGCAGAACAACAAAGGCAGAAGACTCCTACTACAACAGAAGATGAAAAACTACCTGCAAAAGTGCTCTCATGCAATGAACAAAAATTTATGCTCACCAGCAACTTATGGGTACATGCAAGCCTTGTCAATGGTGCACTTGGGAAGGTCATCTCAATATTTTATTCAATTGATTCAAAGCCCCCAGAATTACCATCCTTCGTGGTTGTCGAATTTAAACAATATAAAGGAACACCATGGGACATTTCACACCCAACATATGTACCTATTTCTCCCATCACAAGGGGTAGCCGTCAAATACCACTTCAAATGGCATGGGCTTTAACGATCCACAAATCCCAAGGAATGACATTAGACAAAGCAACAATGGACATCGGCACCAGAGAATGCCAAGGGCTAACGTCCACCGCAATTTCAAGAGTGCGGTCATTGGGAGATATACACATCAATCCAGCATTCCCATTCTCACGCATTGCACAAATGCACTAGAATCCATATCTTCAACGTAGAATACAAGAAGATTCATTGCTTGCATCAAAGTCTATTCAGGATACTACTCTTTAGCCATTCGTACAACCTGTCTTCCAAAATTTAACACATGGTAAACACCACTCACTACATAACAAACTTTCACATACATTTGATTGCTATTACATTTACTTTCATATGCTTTTATACTTGTTGGAATCGTTTATTTTATATTATATACTCAACAAAATTGTCAAACATATCCATTGTCACTTACAATGTTTCCTTTTTTGATGGCAACAGGTATGGATACAGGTTACCTACGACTGTTGTATGCATGTTGCGAAGAAATCCAGCAACAGGAACTAACCTTACAAGATATGCAGACAAGGATATTGCCACAACAATCAATGCCGCTTTACCGTTTGTGCCCAACAATAGAGTTGTTAAAGAGAATAAGAAAACTACTTAAGATAACAATTCACATTTATGAAAGAGATGGACAGAGGCAAATGCGGCATCAATTACAAGAACAACTTGCACAATATGGCACCACAATAAACACTAATTGGTGTTGCCGATGCCATGCCCCATCATGCATATATGATTAGCTTCTTACACTCAATTACAACTAAATGTGATAGAATGCTTTTATTGTACATATGTTTAGAAGCCAACGAATACTTTCATTGTATATATGTTTAGTTAGAACCTACCAAGCACATCTCCATGTGTAAACCATATGTTAAAGTGAAATCCAACATTCATGCTCCTACTGTTTAGTTCACTCATCAATGGTAAATGTTTCACTTGCTATACCACAGCTTTTATGACTTCAAAGACATATTCTTCGTGTTCTATTAAAGGTTTTATATGGTATTGGTGTCCCTCTGCTTATTGTCATGCTTTCCTGTAGAATGTCTTCCTAATCTTTTCTATGTTCTACAGACTTACCTAATAATTGCTTCCATTTACTACTAGAACAATGGTACTATATGAAGATTGTACTTCCAATCATATAGTTTTCAAATATCACCTCAAACACTGGTGACATTACCACCTGAACATCTTGGACAAGTGAATTTTTTTATTCTGAATATCGATGTTTACAGATTATTATAATGATTAATTATACAGAAGGTAAATGGCTGGCATACAGATCAAAAGACAATTTGCTTTGGCATACCCAAAAAACGCTGTCACTCTCATTTACATTTTACTTGGACTTATTGTTTTCAGCTCGTGGTGCATTGAATATTGCATTCAACGAAAGCACTATAATTTGTAGTATGACAAGACTGGTCTCTTTAGTATATACCAGATTGTTTGTTTGTGCCTAGCTTATAATTTTTCTTCCAAGAACTTTCTGTGGGAAATTCAATGTGTCCAAGATTTGATCTTCCAGGAACGTTTACAGTTTTCAGCTCATGGTGTAATGTATATCGCATTCAGGGAAACAATGGACTTAATTTATGTTGGTTTGTTTGTGTGTAAGAATGTCTGATTGCTCTTTTTTGTTGGTTTGTTTGTGTGTAAGAATGTCTGATTCAGGGAAAGAATGGACTTAATTTTTTATGGTTTGTTTGTGTGTAATAATATCTGATTTCTCATCATCATCATGGTCCTTATATGCACTCCCGGACTCTTCACACAACTAACATTATAGACCTTCACCTCTGTGTTGTAGCTGCAGAACTGTAAACCATTCCTAATTACAGCAACATATGATAAGCATGGAAAATCAAGAAAATCTCTGGACATTGGAATGGCACATCATATCCTCCAGCTCAATCTTTCTAATGGTATTTATTAGACGTTGTTTCCTTGAAAATAATTCATATGGTATGCATGGTAATTTCAGTTGTTATTGACAAGACTATTCACTTTGACATTTTGTTTTTTTTCGGATGAGAAAAATACTGGTTTATATTATGTATTTGGGCATTTTGTTATTTATAAGTTGTTTGAAAGGAGTTTATATGATGATGATTTTTATTAGCCCAACTGTCATTTTGAATCTCAGCTTCGTTTATATTGATTTACTTTTGCTTCCAGTGTTGGTTTTATGGTTTTCATCCTGGAGATAAAAGTTATGAATGCTCCCTTTAGCTTCAATTGAATTGTCGGATGTTGGTTTTTAAGATGCAACATTTTCATGTATACTACAATAGAAATGTCTTATGAATGCTCCCTTTAGCTTCAATTAAATTGTCGGATGTTGGTTTTCAAGATGCAACATTTTCATGTATACTGTACCCATGAAAATGACGTTAACGCTACTCTTGTTCTTTATCCTTTTCCTATTTTGCCAGCGGGCTCACTCCATGCTGGTTGCACTACTCTTGGTTGATTTATTTTTTACTTCTCCCTTTTTGTAGCTTGTTACTTTTATGGACCCTCTTCAATGTTCACTTAGTTGGTATATGTACCTTTTCTCTCATTAACACATATGTTTACTGCCTAACCTCTATGGGTCAATTTTGTTCATCAACACATATCAACACATATGCTTACTGCAGAAATGAAAACAAGTGTTCCTCAACAATTCTGTCATGTTGAGAACCTTATTCTTCAATATTCATCCATTATAATGAATGATATGTTCTCATGAAAATGTATTTTCACTTATTGATTTTATTGTTGTGGAAAGTTAAGACCAATGTCAAATTCCAATGATAGTGCACTATACCAAACACCTCTCTTCATATTTTCATAAGGAATACTCTCCAAGTCTACTCCATCAGGAATTCAACAATTTTGTTCCATAATCCAAGTGTAGCCAACTCAACTTCATAAGATGACTTCAAGTGCTGCTCTAAAAATGTCTATGTAACTTGGGTCTGCTCCAAATTAGCCACCACAGGTCAAAGTTGTAGGTGCACTCTTCAAGATCCTCTCCAAGTATACATAAATACAATCCTCAAGCTATTTAATTGTTACAGGTATGAGGTTATTATTTCTCCATAGTTTGTCTATACAGGCTATAAGAAATGTCTACATTCAGTAACCTTCAAGTATGCTCCCGGGATGCGGGTGACAACAAGGCTCGGTGGGCTGAGCCACATGGCTCTCATGTGATGCCCCATGTGGATTAACTCCCTCAGTACCTCAGCCGTCAAAGGATTAATATGGCAGGGTGGTAGCTCAGGGAATTCAATGCAGACATGGATGACAGGATGGCGGATTTCAGATGGCGTTCAAAACATTGGAGGGGCGTTATATATCTGGCCGGGGACTACAACAGGCCATTGTCTCCTGAAACTCACTGTCACGTTGGTGTTTTGGTGCCGAGAGCTTCGCTGCGGAGGAAAGCCTGTTGCTGGCCAAGGAGCACGCCATCACAGGTTGCCCTCTAGGTCGGCTCTCAGAACTTTGGTAGCGCCACAGTTAGTAGAGAAACAATCTCAGAGGTTCGGGAGGCGAACTCTGAAGGCGGGAGGGCACTGTCTGAGGCATTGGAGGTCAATTCAACGGGGCACGCAGAGAAATTGGAGTCAAGGGTGGCCGATTCAAAGGCGAAGGAGGAGAACTGGGAAGCTCAGGGGAAGGCCACAGTGGAACATCAAGACAATTCGCGGGTGGTGGAGGAGTTTGGGAAGTTGGGGCGACAATTTCTGGCTTTGGGGAGGTTACGCAACCCGCTCCAGGCAAATTCAGGTGGAAACGAACCATCCATGGCAAGGCTTCGTAACTGGCAGCCCAGTAGGAGGGGTTCTGGTCAGGGCTCGAGCCGGGGTCGTGGACGTGGGGGAGCAGAAAGGGAGCACCACCACTGTTGCTGTTGCTACTGCCATCGTCAGGCAGGGGTCGAACCACTTCATGCTAAGCAATTCCTGGAAGTCAGCGGGGCAAACGTTGAGGGGCCAGCCCTCCCGGCGTTCGGTTCTGTGGTCTTTACCCTGGGTAAGGCGGGGGACAATCAAGGAGTTAGGGCGCATGTCTCTGTGCTCTTCATGCAAATCCCGGAAGAGGAGGGAGAGGAGACACCTCCAGGAGGGGAAGATCCTCCCCCGGAAAACCCTGGTCATGCAGATCCCTTGCCACCTCCACCAAGCGGGGCCAGGACCTCAGGGAAGGTGGTCATGGACGACCCCTCTACCTCCCAGACAGCGAAGGTTCCAGACTCCGCCAAGTGGCCGGCCATGTGGGAGGGTATTCCTGAGGGGCAAGGGTGGTGCACAATTGAGGAGGAGAAACCTCCTGAGGACGAGTAACCCTCCAGTGCGTGCTCCAGCCGTGGCCAACCTCACCCAGCTCAGGTCCAGTTATCTGTTTACAGCTGCTTATATGGTTCGAGTCAGATTTCGTTCTGTTTTCATATTGTTTATGATATATGTCCAGTCTTTTTAGTCATGATTAATGTCAATGCGTCGGTTAGTAGCAGTCCCAGGTAGGTTAGTGAAGACGGCCCCTGCGTGGGCGGGATCACCTATAAGTAACTGAGATGGAGGAGTCTGTTTTGTCATTTTGGATCAGTTTTGTGCCTCAGTCGTCCTTTCAGAGGCCTCAGGAAATCATGATGAATGCTACCCCTGCATGGGAGCTTTTGGGTCGGTCTGTTTCATCCATGGCACCTCTAGTAGCCAAGGAAATACTGTTAAGTCCAGCTACTCTGCATGTAAATTTCCACTTGTACATATAATATAAATTTAGACAGTTCACCGAGAAAAAAAAACCTTCAAGTATGCTCAAAATGCTTTACAAATTATGGTCAATGCTTCTTCAGATTTCCAAACCAAGATTGTGCTTCTAACTAGTTATGTTGAAGTTTCTAACCAGTTATGTGTACAAGTAATATTAAGATCACTCCATAATTCACAAAATCTTGTAGCCAAATTGTTCTGTATTGATCCAGAGATTAGATACGATTTAATAGGTATTCAACAGTCTCAAAATTACATTGTCAAGGTTGCTGGTCTTCTACCTGGGCTCTGTAACAATATACTATGGCCTGCAATCAGCTCCAAGAATATGTTGTCCATAAGACTCCAACCTAGCACAAGATTTTTAAATGGTTCCACATGCCTTCTAAGATGTTTCCATAGGTAGAGTGGATGTCCTCCACACTATGTAGAATATGCCAAGGTTCAGGTCTGATATATTTCACTGTATAGGTTTGAGCTGCAGGTTCGAGGAGGCCTGGTGACTTTATTCTTCCACAATTCTGAACTTCAGGTCTGAGCTACAAGAAGATCTGAAAAAGGTGCCACCATAGGTCTCCCCAGGTTTACATAAGGTATAGATAAAAACCCAAGAATGTAGAGAAAAAGAGAGAAAAGGGGCACATGTGCCTTGTTAACTTCTGGACTTCTGCAAATTTGATGAATGCCCTGTACATTAGGCAATTGTGTCTTCATATTTTGTAATACTTCATTTAACAGTATATGCAGTCCCAGACTGGCACTTTTCCTCGTATTGGAGATTTTGGAGACCTCCATTTGCTTTATTACTGACCTTGCACTCTATGCCGCTGGTTAAACCTAGGATTGTAGTGATTTTGTTAGGCATTTTTGTTGTTTTGGTCATCGATGCTTTTGATTTGAAATTATATTCGAAAATCAAATGAATGCCCTGTTTCAAGCTAAATAATTATTAATTGTGGTTTAATCATTGTGGTTCAGTAACCTTCAAGTATGCTCAAAATGCTTTAGAAACTATGGTCAATGCTTCTTCAGATTTCCAAACCAAGATTTTGCTTCTAACGAGTTATGTTGAAGTTTCTAACCAGTTATGTTTACAAGTAATATTAAGATCACTCCATAATTCACAAAATCTTGTAGCCAAATTGTTTTGTATTGATCCAGAGATTAGATACGATTTAATAGGTATTCAACAGTCTCAAAATTACATTGTCAAGGTTGCTGGTCTTCTACCTGGGCTCTGTAACAATATACTATGGCCTACAATCAGCTCCAAGAATATGCTGTCCATTGGACTCCAACCTAGCACAAGATTTTTAAATGGTTACATGCCTTCTAAGATGTTTCCATAGGTAGAGTGGATGTCCTCCACAATATGCAGAATATGCCAAGGTTCAGGTCTGATATATTTCATTGTATAGGTCTGAGCTGCAGGTTTGAGGAGGCTTGGTGACTTTATTCTTCCACAATTCTGAACTTCAGGTCTGAGCTACAAGAAGATCCGAAAAAGGTGCCACCATAGGTCTCCCCAGGTTTACATAAGGTATAGATCAAGACCCAAGAATGTAGAGAAAAAGAGAGAAAAGGGGCACATGTGCCTTGTTAACTTCTAGACTTCTGCAAATTTGATGAATACCCTGTACATTAGGCAATTGTGTCTTCATATTTTGTAATACTTCATTTAACAGTATATGCAGTCCCGGACTGGCACTTTTCCTCATATTGGAGATTTTGGAGACCTCCATTTGCTCTATTACTGACCTTGCACTCTATGTCGCTGGTTAAACCTAGGATTGTAGTGATTTTGTTAGGCATTTTTGTTGTTTTGGTCATCGATGCTTTTGATTTGAAATTATATTCGAAAATAAAATGAATGCCTTGTTTCAAGCTAAATAATGGTTAATTGTGGTTTAATCATTGTGGTTATGTGCAGAACTCTTGTATTTCTTCATACATTGGCTCTTAATTAGTTGCTACTCAGTATTTAATTACAACAAAAGAGTATTTCTTCATACATTGTTTCTTAAATAGTTGCTACTAAGTATGTAACTACCGCAGATTTAAGTGATGTATTACTCATCTGGTTGTGATTGCAGCATAAATTATAATGTTTTGTTCATTATTGTGCATCAATGATAAGATGTGAGTGGTTTGTTTATTTATTGTGCATCAATGATAAGATGTGACTATAGTGTATTTTTCTTAATTAATGTGTTTTTACTGATCTGCTTTATTTTTGAGTGCTTCTAAATAGGATCTAAATCCCTTGATTCTGAATCCCCTGACATTCAGATCTCTCTGGTCAGGAATCTCTTAGCATTTCCTGATATGCCAAATGCCCCGTAGTATGTATAAAAGAAGAGCTATGAAATCCTTATTCTCTGCAAACCATTGAGACAGAAATTAGGAAATATCCCAGCTCCCCAGTTTTTGAAACATGCGTAGACTCGAATCCCTCATATTGCCCTGTGACAGGAATTGGTAAATCCCTTTTACCACAATCTGATCTTTAACAATGCTTCATTCCATGACAGCTTATTGTCCTTTATTGTTAATGTGATACCAACCTTCTTCAGGTGAAAAAATATATGCATAACATTCTTCAACAAAATCACCAGACAACCCCATGTGAAAAACTATTCTCTTGTAATTTATAGGCCCCAAAGCTCCTCATAGATCAGTGATACTGTAACTGAATTTGGCAATTCCAATTTAATAATCCTATCGGCCTCTCTTTGTACCTTTTGGGACAATTGCTAGTTAGTATTTTTTATACCTAAGATGTAGATAAGTGGGATCGAACGAGGTTTACTCTTTACCATTATGAGGTTCAGATATTGTGGAGAAGAATGAGATGAAAACTTCTTTAAAAATTAAGTTATTTTAGAAAAAAAATTGTTTCATCCACCAAACTAACTATTTATAATTTAAACTTAATTTAATTTAAAAAAAAATAGAAAAAGAAATTATTATTTAAAAACATTTTATTTATTGCTATGTAAAAAGCATATCAATAAAAAAGTTGTCTTTAGTGCGACTTTTTGGAGATTCCAGTAACTTTCTTTAAAAATTTATTCCAATAAAAGAAGCCCAAATGAACAACCTAAATAATTTAATTGTTTCCAATAAAACTAATCCTAACCAATCACGCAAGCGTTGTTGGGAGGGTGGTCTACGTCAGATATGAAAGTTGATGTGCCCAGTTAAAAAATTCGGAGATTCCGGTGACTTCCTTTAAAAGGTTGTTCCAATAAAAGATGCCCATGTGAGCAACATAAATAATTTAATTGTTTCCAATAGGGGTAATCCTAACAAATCACGCAAGCGTTGTTAGGAGGGTGGTCTACATCATATATGAAAGTTGATGTGCCCAGTTAAAAAATTCGGAAAAGCGTCAATATTTTTCGTTGAAACTGTGAAGACGAGTCGGGCCAGTTTGGAAACAGTAGAGTTGAGTCACGCAAATATGAAAATCCTCAAATTTGTAGGTTAGTTTTGAAATTCCAATCTTGGTTTTAATCATGTGGATGTTTGTGAATATCAGGTCGATTCTCAAATAATTTGTAAATATTTTTTTTACGGTTTTTAATAGTATGTAATATAATATGTGAGCTTTTTTAATAGTGTATATTAAAATTGATTATTTTATTATTAATATAATTTTTAAATAATGTTTTAATATTAATTTATATTAAAATATTTGTTTTAGTTATATTAGATATTTATTTATATATAATGATTAAATATTTTTTACACTTTTTCTATATATTAATATATATGAAGTTGATATAAGTAGTTAAAATATTTTTGAAAACTATATTATTATTTTTTTCTTCTAATTATTTCACATGAAACTATATTAGGTTATATGGATAATTAATCAAATATGCTTATTTTCTTTTTCCTTTTTATTATACGCGTTTTTATTTTAGGATATTTTATTTTTATGTTAAGAGTGATCAGCATATTACACATCTCCTTCACACTTAGATGTAAAATAAACCTCTCAATTAACCTAAAAATTAAAATAATAATAATCATATTTATAACATAATACTTATCCTTATAATTAAATCAATTATATTATCTTTCATCCAAATTTATTTAACACTTCAAAAATCAAAGTTATTAAAATTACAAATCTCTTTTAAATATCTCTTCTCACCTGGTTACATTCTAAAGCTAAAAAATCTTAAAGGTGTCTATGAAGGTTACCTCAATTAACAACTGTAATAATGGCTAATGTCAAATAGAGTGTGAAAGTTTTGAAATAAACAATTAAATTATT
>APFE031736222.1:47662-60663 GCA_000404065.3 Pinus taeda
TAGCAAAAACCTGATTTTCCAACCATTGGAAATACTCAGTTTTGAACCGAACGACCTCGGTCCCCTCATCAGGATGACGGGCCATAACTACAACCCATCGCATCAGTTTGGGCTCTCGAGGAAGCCCAGCTCCAACAGTAAGGTGATGTGGGATCAACATCAGAACCCTCTCCAGAACAAAACTCACAACTATAGCCCCATAACCAAAGGTCTTTAGCTGTCCATTTTTGACCCTGGTCAGTTGGCCCTTCACATTTTCCAACACAACATCGCACCAGTTGAAAATGGTGCCTCGAAAGCAATCAGCCGCCATCCGCATCTAGGATCTGGTGGCAATGTGTAGCGCTACACTACCACAGGGTTTGGTAACTGTGAATGCAATAACCATGAGTTTAGGAAGGGATATGGTTTTGATATCTATCCCTTTGTCCAAGTTCTGGACATTGCAAAACTATAGGAGGAGGCTCTCGACAGACTGGCCACCTGCCCTGGGCCCAAATAGAGTCAAGTGTTCACCCCTCCTCGGCAAACTAGTAAAGAATTATATATCAGCTGGCTCGATTTCGAGCTAGTGTCCACCAACAAAGAAGCACTGGTCCTGTATACTCCATCTATCAACCAGCCACTGCAAAGAGTCCATCTCGGCCCTCATGCCAGGTATGGCCCAGAATTTGTACAAGCCACATGCCTTTAGTGCATCGATCAAAGGTTGATGATTCATTGCGGCGAGGTCCACATCCTCGTTCTCCCATTCTCCCCAATCAAGCATGATGTATATCGTACAATCAAGTAAAAAAGGAGAATTAGAATATGCAAAATTGGTTTCATTGGATATTTTTTGAGTTAGTTAGGTTTTTGTAAACCTATGCGCGGGGTACGCAACCCCTTGTTAGGGATAGTGCGTGCACCTTGCCTTCACGGCAGGTGCGTACCCCCGACTTTTTGCCCATTGCAAAAAATTTGGGGTACGCAGGTCCCCTGTGGTAAACCTGTAGGCCCCCGCGCGCGGGTTTTCAAACCTAAAAACCTCCTAAAAACAAAAATTAAACCCTAAAAACAATTTCAAATGGACAAAAATGAAGAGTAGGATGATGTGGATTACCTGGAGGAGACGTCGTTCGATTCCGACGGACGGATTTTCCGCAATCTTCATGGGAAGTTTCTGGTCAAAAGCCATTTTTTCTCACCCAAATCTCAAATGGTAAAAATGAATGGTAAAAATTCCTTTTTATAAGTTTTTTGGGTAAATAAATTCTAAATTTGTTTATGTTTCACTTTAGAAAGGTGTTTTTGCGACATTTTTACCCATTATTAAACAGGTATGAGTAATGTTTGAGTTTTTGTTCACGATAACATATTTTCAGGTGAAATCAATCATTTTCAACAAAAAACCATTAGAGTCACCTTTAAGCTCTTTTCTGACTCCTAAAACATGAAAAGATTGTTGAGTTTTTCTTTTTAAGCCCGTTAAAATGGAACTAAAAAGACGGTCCTCTTACAGCCCTTTTTTGACCGTAAAAACACGAAAAGATTGTCAGGTTTTTATCGTTTCAAATTCGATATTGGTCATAAAACGACGTGTCGTTGATCTCTTTTTTACTTTTTCGGATCAGAGGCACCAAATCACGAAAAGTACTCCTTGGTCGTAAAAGATCAAGTGGTTCTCTCAAGTATTATTTTATACTTTTTCGGGCTTGGGAGACACAAATTTACGAAAAAGTCAACCCTGGAGTTTTCTTAAGTTTTTTCAGACTCTGTAGAAATGAAAAACGTCGAGTTTCTCCTATACTAGACTCGTTAAATTTCGGTAGTAAAGGACCTATTCAATTACAAACAGGAACAAACCACTCCTTCTTAGGGTTCGAATTTAAACTAAGTTGGACTGATCTGAAGGGTGAGCTTATAATCAAGCATATGTTATCCTCCTCAAGCTTGTAAAAAATAAAGAGGTACTTGCCTGAAATGGTGGGGGAAAAGAGAGAAAAATGAGCCTGTTTGTCATACTTTGTAACCACTCTTGAACACGACACTTTCATTCACTTGGGTTGGGAAATCCTTTGCCTAACAGTTGATCAAACCAAATTGAAAGTCTTCAGCTGGTTTCTAGGTATTAACTTTGGGTCAATCATCACCAAACCATCTGTTGTGTCGTTATGTGTTCAAGAGGTCAGTGCAAATACGCCATTAATCTACAAAAATATCTGTGATTCCATCTTGACCATCCCTGAGTCAGTCCTTGCAACTAAATTTCTTCAAACTTGATCTATGATTTCGTGTTGTGGGCTTGCCTACAATGGATTGCTTTCTATCGACTTCAGCTCTTTATCTAGAAATATGATCTAGAAATCGCCAGCACCTTGGGATCTGCATGCCTCAATGGCAGGTTTCTCGTCTTCGACGATAGGTTGCATCATTGACCTTCGATCGAAGAATTTCGTGACATGTTTGACATCGACACATCTAATCACATCTCATGGATTGTACTGAGTACTTTGAGAGCCATTTTCATTATTGGTGGTTTCTCTCACACTTGTTAACAGTTTACATCATCGACTGGTAATCAAGTGGTTTCTACCATGTCGACTTGACACATTTATTCACATGGATAGAATCATACTATTTCGAGGAGTAGAAATGAAGACCCTAGATCTAGTTTCCACCATCCAGGCTGCGAGGAATTTTGTATTCATTATGTTGTAGACTATTCATAAACAGATGGCTGCATCCATACTGTGTCTACATGTGTCTATACTTATTATGTATTACAAGATCGTTCCTATATCAAAGCAGTATTTAGTTTTCTAATCAGTTTTTAGTTTCCTAGTCAGTTTTGATCTAAGTATGGGAATGCCTACCACAACGATGATATGATCTCATATATATATTTTGCACTTGAATGTTTTTTACAGGTTCCAAGTGGGCTCTCCACAAGATAATCCTCGAAATGATAAAGTACTTCATTCTTCTTAAATGATAAATGAAATGCTCATCTACTACATACTTCGCACTTTAGGGGGCAATATGTTACACAAAAATATCGTCACCATGATTATTTGCAGTCAGTATGGGTCTACCATCACTTATACTAGCCTCCTAAGCAAGTCTCGGACCTCAGCTCTTCATGTCAAGCTTTGCAAATGAGAGAAAGACATTGAAAATCAATATTACTCTAGTTCCGCACTTTCTCCTTCTTTTACCTACGGAGCCACACCCTTTGTTCATATTACCTGCGTACATGCACGCTCTTTCTATAAAGGGGTGGGTGCGTACCCCTGTAAAAGTAAAAAAGGCGCAAGTTTATCCTAAAACACTCACTTTTGGGTTAATTCTAGATTTTTCTAAAAGGATTTTAATGTGGATTGTTCGCTCCAAGGTGGTTCATGCATCCCAAAAGAGAAGGAGCTAATCCCTTGATAGGAGGAGCTATCCCTTTGAAGGAGGGCTTTATCCCTTTGAAGGAGGACCTAGTAAGTTCCCTCCATTGCACTGTAAATTAAGGCATTGGGTCAGTTGCTAGAGAGGTTAGAAGATGACATTTTGAGGGTAAATGCTGATGGAATTGGGACTTCCTAGTTAAACTTGAGAGGAGAGATCACATGCCTTTTTGTTTCATTGGGAAGTGAGTGAAACTTGTCAAAGTAGAGGAGACTTCTTGTCGGACCCTGGGAGGAGCTTGTACAACATCAAAGCACAGGTTGTAAAGTTCTTCTTCATTTGAATTAATACAATCAGATTCATTTTTCTCATCAAATTGTCTTATGTGGTTTGTTTCATAATCTCCTTGATCATTATGATGAATATGCTTTATGATATTGGCTTCTCAGGTGCTATTTAATTTGGTTTGCTTGTTTGTGTTTGCAGAATTACACTTCAAGGAAGCTCATTTGGAGCAAGGGAGTGAGGCTTCCAAAAACTTGCATTGGACCTAAGGTAGGCCTAAAACGCTTGTTTGCATTTGTTTTAATTGCATATCTAGAGAAAGATAGTTTTTGATTGGCTTTCTTGTCACTAGATATCTGTAGATACTAGGAAGGTCGATCTTGGTTGCAACCTCGACTCATTCTGCGTGACAATTCTTCATAATGAAATTTCAAATTTATATCAATTAAATAAATTACATGTCATAATATTAAGCTATTTTGTTATTATAATTTCAAAATTAAAATAATATTAATTAACTGAAATTAATTATAAAATTTATTATTTTAATAAAACAAATTATTAATTTTAATAGTAATTATAATTTTAAATAATTTAATTTTAATTATTATAATTCTTTTACTTAACACTAGATATTAACTCAAAATGGTTATTACCAAATCATATTTTTTTCCTCAAGTTGTATTCACAAAAGGCATCTACAGTTTATGACCAAACAAATCTTTCGTGTGCGCGTGTATGAAAGTAGTTTTCTTCACATTAGGCACCGCTAAAAGTAACGAATTTTCATCCCACTAGAGGTAACCTATCATGCCCCCAAGCCTACGGTAGTCTTCCAACCATGCTAGGCAAGGTGCAGCACTATCAACCGTCTTCTTTCCACCAATACTTACATTTGTAGACTACACCTTAAATTTCCATACTTAGTTTTATTTTCATTACCAAGTATTATTATGTTTCCTTTATACCAAGGAACACCCATACACATTCATTATCAATAGCATTATATAATAGAAATGCACAACAGTATAAAGGGAGGGGCGACTCCCTGCAATATGAGTCTGCGCGATATCAATATATTACACAATCTTCACTTTTAAAAAGTATAGGCTAAGTCCTTGGGAAACCCCAAATTTATACTTAACCAAATTTACGACTTCGGCAAACTCGGTTGCCCAACTCGTCCGCACCTCCGCACTGTCACTGCACGACTCACCAACCCTTTGTTCACCTCGTCGCACGATCGTGTTGTTTGCCCAACTTGGGCACGTCTCCAAGTCACCACACACGGGCACCTCCACCTGAGACACACCTCTGTTCACAATCACAACACTTCACCAAGTCTCCGTGCACAGTTGCACGACGGGCGGGCGCTCACCCGAGTCACCAAGACACCCATGCCAAGTCGTCGCACAAACCGGGCGTTGCTCCGTTTCACCGTCGGGCACCTTCGCACAAACCCGGCGCTCCTTTGTTTCCACCATCAGGTGCACCTTTGCACAAATCGGGCACCACACATACATCGTGCATGCCTCACCCAACCACTAGGTGCTCCTGCCCGTCCCTTCACCCAAAACCGAGTCGACACCTTACTCCGTGCGACCTCGCCTAGGAATGGGCGCATCCTCCAAATCTGCGCCTTCATCTCTTGTGCATCCACCTTGTAGTTCTGCGCCTTCTCCTTACATGAGCAAAGATGTTTAGCGAATGAGTGATGACGGAATGAGCTCCATGCTCACCCAATATATACCAAGTGTAGGGCATAGTCCTAGCTGCCCACCCAACTCACCCAAAGCCCTCACGCCATCGCAAAAGCTTCCAAGTATCATGTCGGCCCCTCCTACGCATGCTTCCAACCTCTATCGGCTTCACACATCGTTGGTCAGCCTCCATAACTTTATCACCATGCCACCATGCATATAAACATGCTTCCCCACTCTTTATATGTCCATAACACCATCGCACGCTTAAGAGAGATCTTGCACTTTGTCCAACTGCAGCTTGTTCAACCTCACCCGCGGTCGCACTTCATCCGGGAGAACGCAGGTCGTTACATCCTCCTCCACCTGAAATCGTTGTCGTCCTCGACAACATACCATCCTGGTAGCCGTCCACCAAGATCAACTGTATCATCCATGTTGTCAACTCCTCCACATATTGCAAACATCCCTGCAACATATGTAGAACCACCATCTCCATCCTATCTAGCCCCGGCAACCATCTGTCACCAAGATCACCATACCAAGGTATACACCCCATCAGTATGTCATACATCAGAAATCATCTCAATCCATGAGCATTGACCATCTTGTCACAATCTCCACATGCTGCTCTCCATCGTGGAAGGTTGGCCCCTCCATCTCAAGCTACATGCCCACTGTAACATCTCGTGTCGACCTCATCATGTGTTGTCATCATGTGAATTGCTACCATAATACTCCAACACAATTCTAACACATCTCTGCACACTACTAGTCCCCATGTTTGAACTAGTTGGGTAGCTAATCCAACCGTCATGCTCAAACCATGAGAGTGAACATCCTCATGCCATCATCAGTTGTTTCTCAGAACATCCTGTCACATCCTCAACTCGATCAAGAATCCATCTCCATATAAGTGTAAGTCATGCTCAGGTCCATGAAGTAGTCCTCATCCCATTTGCAACATGTTGTCC
Source organism: Pinus taeda (assembly GCA_000404065.3). Classification (NCBI taxonomy): domain Eukaryota; kingdom Viridiplantae; phylum Streptophyta; class Pinopsida; order Pinales; family Pinaceae; genus Pinus; species Pinus taeda. The sequence continues at coordinate 53,997 of APFE031736222.1, forward strand.
ATGATGTCTGGTACTAGTGTGCTGCACAAAATCAGCCACATCTATCCCAACATCATCCATAGGTGTATCTCCTCAATATGAAGAGATCTCCTCATCAAACCAACTCTCGATGTGCCACATTGAGGTCCATTAAGCAACCTCCATCATATCTGCAATGTGCCATCTCAACTCTGCCATAGAAACAAGTATACACTTGTCTCAGCTATCCATGTGTTGCCCATGATCATAGATCAATCAGCTCCCATGTCAAAAGTGGTTAAGTCTCGGCTCAACCCATGCCCAATTGTTGCCACCAAGGCATCATCATCGTCGTAACTCCATCACTCTAAAGTGTCTCATATCGATCCCCCACATCAAGTCACTCTTTTAAGCCATTCCCATACATGTACTTGAAAGTATGCACCCCATCCTCAATCAAAGTCTCTGACCTCAGCTCCTTAATGCATCAAATCCTCCAAGTCCACCATATATGAAGTCCCTAAATGTCACACCAATCTCATGTCATCATGAGCTCCATAAGCCATCCCCAACCAACATCTCAGCAAGCATACAAGTCTCAGCCCAAAGGTCTCTACAAGATGCCTCAGCTCTCCATGTAGTAGGAATGCTCCATAGTCTACTCCCAACTCTATCCAAGTCCATGGCCTTGTTGTACAAGAGTGCACAACCTCTCTATCGGCTCATAAGTAATAAGTCTCCATGTAACATTAGCAATCCACCTACACAACATCCCTGCCTTGGCACTCCTCATTGGATGCCCATCAGTGACACCTCTTCAAGTTCTCCTGCATAATGTCCCTGCATAAGGCTGCCATGTTCCATGTCTCCAACCTGATGTCCATGACTAAGTTGCCCATGTAATCCAACCAAGTAGACCCATCACAACAATCAGTCATCCTCATCCAAGTCTGCAATCTTCGATCGATTGAACTCGGTCACCCAACCATATCATCATCATCAGGAGTCCCTTCCATCATAGCTCCCCCACTAAAGGTTCCACCAAGACTTCCTTCTTGGTTTCACCCATGAGAATTCCACCCAAGTATCATCATACCCAAGTGTGTGTCGTCTTCAATTTGTCCATGAGCCATGCCAGGCACTTAGCCAATGTGACTAAGCATGATCCATTTATTCACAATGATCATCATGTTCCTCCCTTGTCACAGGCCTTTGTACCTTCTACCATAAGGTCACAAACAACCCCAACAAGTCCTACAACAATCAACAATCCTTGCTTCTCCATACAAGGTCTCATCATAGACATCCATGGTAAGATGCTCCCCTGCATCGGCAAACTGGCTTTGCTCTTCCCTACATACCTTCCATCTACCAAATGCTCAAGTGAAACACAAGTATCAATACTTACATCATCATGAGGATCCTCCATGTGAGTATCCTCATCCACCATGTCTGCAAACTGCACGATCTTGGTCCAACTTGATCGATCTCAAGTTCATCCTCCATCATTGTCATGTCTGCAACATCTTCAACTATCACAACTTCCTCTTCCTTGTCAGCACAATCTACAACTTCATCTTGCTCCATTGTCCATCCAAGTTGAAGAAGTTTGTCTTCAACATTCTTTTCCAAGACTTCAAGTTCCTTCCGAATCCAGGGATTCTCTTATTTCATCTGCTTCAACCTGTATAAGGTAAGCAAGAGCTTCCCTTCACATTCTTCCAAACCTGTCATGCCTTGTCATTCAACTTGGCCCAAGCACTAAGCTTCACCCCTGCTAAACCTGTTTCACCATTCACCAGCTTCACCAAGTCCCTGCAACCATGAACCAACCCTGGTTCCACTTGTATCTGAAGTCAGCTTCCTTCACCTGCAACTACCTCCTTCCACTGTCACTTCGTCATGAGCAACCTTGCTCTTCACTAGCTCCAACCGAGCTCTGATACCAACTGTCACGCCCCCAAGCCTACGGTAGTCTTCCAACCGTGCTAGGTGAGGTGCGGCACTACCAACCATTTTCTTTTCACCAATACTTATGATTGTAGATTACGCCTTAACTTTCAATACTTAGTTTTATTTTCGTTACCAAGTATTATTATGTTTCCTTTATACCAATGAACACCCATACACATTCATTATCAATAGCATTATACAATAGAAATGCACAACAATATAAAGGGAGCAACAACTCCCTACAATATGATTCTACCCGATATCAATATATTACACAAACTTCACTTTTAGAAAGTATAGGCTAAGTCCTTGGGAAACCCCAAATTTATTCTTAGCCAAATTTACAACTTCGGCAAACTTGCCCAGCTCGTTGGTACCTCCGCACGGTCGCTACACAACTCACCAACCCTTCGTTCACCTCGTCGCATGATCGTGTTGTTTGCCCAACTTGGGCGCGTCTCCGAGTCACCACACACGGGCGCCTCCACCTGAGACACACCTCCATTCAAAATCTCAACACTTCACCAAGTCTTCGTACACACTTGCACGACGGGCGGGCGCTCACCTGAGTCGCTAAGCAACCCATGACAAGTCGTTACACAAACCGGGCGCTCCTCCATTTTACCATCAGGCACCTTCGCACAAACGGAGCACTGCTCCGTTTCCACCGTCGGGTGCACCTTCGTAAAAATCAGGCGCTACACATACACCGTGCACACCTCAACCAACCACTAAGTGCTCCTGCCCACGCCCTCACCCAAAACTGAGTCGACACCTAACTCCGTGCAGCCTCGCCCAAGAACGGGCGCATCCTCCAAATCTGCGCCTTCACCTCTTGTGCGTCCACCTTGTATTTTTGCACCTTCTCCTTACATGAGCGAAGATGTTTAGCAAATGAGTAATGATGGAATGAGCTCCATGCTCCCAATATATACCAAGTGTAGGGCGTAGTCCTCGCTGCCCAGCCGACTCACCCAAAGCCCTCACGCCATCGCAAAAGCTTCCAAGTATCATGTCGACCCCTCCTACGCATGCTTCCAACCTCCATCGACTTCACACATCGTTGGTTGGCCTCCATAACTTTATCACCATGCCACCACGCATATAAACATGCTTGCTCACTCTTTATATGTCCATAACACCATCGCATGCTCAAGAGAGAGCTCGCGCTTTTTACAACTACAACTCGTTCAACCTCACCCGCGGTCGCACTTCATCTGGGAGAACGCAGGTCATTACATAACCTCTATCGAAGATTCAAAACACGTTGAACTAAACTACAAATATTTTTTCATGGACAAAAATTTGAGATAAAACCATAAAAAAACTAAAATATTCTTAATATATTCATATAAATTAAAACTTTTAAAATTTATACATAAATAATAATAATAATATAACATTAAAATTTTAACAAATTATATATAAATAAAATATTTATATCTTTAAGTTAAAAATAATTATTAATTTAATTTATAAACCAGTGTAGATTTACTAAAACACAAATTTAACATGACTTAGAGAATCTAATTTGTTTCACTTGCAAATTTTAATGTTTTATATAGGATTAATTTTTCTTTGAGATTTAATAAAATAAAAATAGAATAAAAAAATATATTTTAATGACATAAACAAAATTTTCAATTTCAATGGCTGACCAACAAAGTTACGCATCATACCGGACTACTAAATTAACCTCTCCACTCAACTAATAAAAAATTTACATTTATACACTCATAAAAAACCAATTATATATAGATAATAATATTGATACTTTCAATATACTCCAAGTAGTAATCTACATCTCTGCATTATACTCCAATTAGTAATCTACATCCGTAAAGAAAAACTTAAAAATTAGAACTAAAAAATGGCAAAGTTTTTGCCAATTTCTTTTAATATCATTCTTTAATTTAAATGGTTTGATAACATTGTTTTACCATACAAAAAAAAAGATTACAAAATTTTAATCTCTATTGGTTTAATTTCATATTTATAAAATTATAATATTTCAAAAGAAACTTAAAATATTGAATCATCCTAAATTGAATTTAATCTTAATTTCACGAATAAAACAAAATTACCATCTCCAATACTTCATAAAGTTGACATCTATATTACTTCAAAGGTAGGGCTTTTAAAGGTTAGATTACCATTGAAAAAGGAAGCATAAGGTCCGATGTGGTTCATCCATATTAGAAGTGGATGAAACACATCTAATATGGATGAACCACATTCGTTGTTTCAAACTGTCGACCAAATCCTAATAATGTGATTAATCCGAAAGGTACTCTCATTTATTTATAAATATTAATTATTAATATTAATTATTAATATTAATTTAATTGATATGAATACAAATATTAATATAACTTTTTAAATTATTAATATTACTTTTTAATATTATTAAATTTATAAGTAATAAATTTAACATTAATTAGTAATAATAACATATTATAATATTATCATGGTCAACCATGGTTAATAATCATGGTGACATTGTCGTGAACATTGTCTTTTGCTCCAATGTCACATTATGAAAACCATGGTCATTTATGGTCAACCATGGTCCTACGTCACATTGTGACAAATATTGTCTCAATATGAAAATAAATCATGGCCAACCAAGGTCCAATATTGCATTGTGACAAAGATTACGATAATATGAAAGTCAACCACGGTCAACGATGGACAACCATGTCTATTTCAGGGTTTATAATATTTATTCAAACATCACATTGTCACATAGATTGTATATAAAAATCAATCATGGTCAATTATGCTCAACCATGGTCAATCAGGGTCAATCACATAGATTGTATATAAAAATCAATCATGGTCAATTATGCTCAACCATGGTCAATCAGGGTCAACCATGGTCAATATGAAAATCAACCATCATCAATCATGGTCAGCCATGGTCCAACATCACATTGTTACAAGGATTGTCTCACCATCAAAATAAACCATGTTTATTTTAGTGTTTGTAGTATTTATATTTGGGTTTACCAATGTTGGGTTTATAATATTAGTCCCATGCTTCAATTTTGTTGGGTCTATAGTATTAGGCCCTTCGGTTTAATATTATTCCATTGGGTTCATAATCCCTTGGGATTTTAGTATTAATCCCTTGGGTTTACTGTTCATTGGGGTTTTAGTATTAATCCGCTGGGTTTATTGTTCATTTGGGTTTATAATATCAATCCCTTGGGTTCATTATTTATTTTGGTTTATAATATCAATCATTGTAAACCATTATTAGTTCCTTGGATTTATAGTATTAGTCCCTTTTGTTTATCTTAGGTTTTTGATGAAAAGAGATCTTAGGGGTTAACCAAAACCCCTTTCCTTAAAAAAATATCGATCTTGAGGCTAGTGGGTTATGACCCACTAAGCCTATCGGAAGCATTTCTTTAGTCCTTGAGCCTTTCAACTGTGGACTTACATTAATTCAGAGCCATATAACTTTATTGGGGCTTTTATACTATCGGAAGAATTACATATAGGCCTTTAAGCCTTAAAACCCCTGTAAAGCTTAACTTATGCACGCAGCCGCAATAACTATGAAAATATTTGGAATTATGTATATATCTTTTATAAAGAAAATATATAACAAAAAATTCTTTTTAGTTTCCAGTACGGGTTCAGCACAATTCCAAAGGTATACTTCCCGCTGATTCATCCCTGTCGTTGATCTATGCCTTTTAGATCAGACGATCTACAAAGGTTTTTGGCTGGGACATAAGTCCGAAGAATACCTGCCCGAAATGGGTGGTTTCCCCTCTCTAGCTGACTACTACATGTTAAATGCTGAGTGGAATCAAGTTGATTCCATTAAAAGCTATCAATCACTTTAGCTCTGCCCGAAAACTGCCTTATAACTTAAAACTGCCTTTTTGCATGCATTGCAAACCCGCCAAACTTATATAACATAATATATATCTCTATCAGATCCGGCCCACAAACGCATGTCATATTAATATATATATATATATATATATTAATTATATATATATATATATATATATATATATAATATATATAATGTGTTATACGATGATTTCCCGACCCGTCCGGGCTTTAAAATATAATACATATATGCTTTAAGTCTGGCCTTTTTATTATAATCTTTTATAACATAAATTCATATAAAAGAGCATAAACCATAATATATATGAATATCAATAAAAATATTTGGAACCCGCAATAAGATGGACCCACTGAGTCATATAAAATATAATGTATGAACTATCTTGTGCGGAACCCAATTGCTCATCATGATCGGCACTTTCATATCTATATATACATGTGTGTGTGTGTGTGTGTTGTCTTACAGACCTACCGCAATTATAAAACAATAATACATATCGTTTCAGGTTCGTCATCGCAAATCCCGATCGGCGGAACCCATATGCATGCATATGAAGGGCTTTAAACACAACGGACCCGCCAAACTTTTAAACAAGTTGTATATATTATTTTGGGTCTAGCCCACCCATATCACAATTGGCAGAGTCATATACACGTAATATAAGCGGTTTACAATGTTTCTGAACCGTCGTCATTATAAAATATGGCATATATATTATCGGGTCCGGTTTTAATGTTTTAAGGCTTGTTCCTTTGTTTTTCTTTGTAAAATCTGATATATTTCTCCATTTCTTTTATATTTTGATTTCTGATATACTTGCTTTATCTTTTTTTCAAAATATTTTTCGAATGATTTTGAATGAAACAATAAATATATTATTATTAT
>APFE031736222.1:61785-79545 GCA_000404065.3 Pinus taeda
ATCTGGTTGTGAATATATTGGAGTTGTTATTAATAATTGTATCTAGTTATTTATATAGTTATTAATAATCTTAAATACTCATAATAATTATTAATGTGGTTGATATAAGCTTATCGGCGTATATCAACTACATTGGAAAATATGGTTGATATATATGTTTGATATACACCTATGGGTGTATATCAACCATATTTACTAGTAAATATGGTTGTGCTAGTTACACTGATAGGTGTCCTCTCTATTAGAATCGGCAAGTTAATCATTTTCTTAATTAATCTTTTTGATTGAATGCCTGTATTGAAAGATGCCAGTATATTTTTGTAGTTGTCACCAAATCAATGAATGAAATTCGCTATAGTAACTTTCTTGCCTGTTTAGAACACATACTTAGACCATACTTAAATTATTTTTTTACCAAGCATGATTAAAAATTTACTGTGCCTCTTGTTAATAACCACGTATGTAGGATTAAGAAAAAATGAAATAAAAAAATTAGTGTCGAACGCCTATTTTTCACAGTGCCTTTGAAATTGGTCTCTTTGCATTCTGAAATGTATGCATGGTTGAAGCATAACGACACGTTTCATGTATTACAATGACGGTTGAAGCATTACAATGACTGTTGGAATTCTCACCATTCCTCCTCCCCCTTCGTATGAAGATGTATATAGATACCTTGGCCGCCACGCTCGCTAAAGATGTATATAGATACCTTGGCCGCCACGCTCGCTATTCTCCGAATGCTTTCCCAAGTTGCAGGGATGGATCGTCAGTATTTACTCAACCTGCGCAGCTCGACACCATGAATGAATCACTACTAAGCTACAGGTAAATAACTACGGTTTAGTTTTAGTCGCTTTTTTCATTATTGTTTTGACCTAATGGGTTACCATTTCTGATTGTTTTTTGGGTTTCTTCTCCAACGCAGGATGTGATTCCATTCAAAGATGCACTTGTCCTCTTTGTAGATTCCACACATTTTAAACACAACACATTTGGAGATGCTCTATCATCAACAATATGAAGTATGGTTTTTTGGTAATTGTTACTGTAACTCTATGCCACTGGTCAAATCAAATGAAACGAGAAAGGCCATTGTGAAAAGGCTTGGCATAGATTTCGGAACATTTTAGGTTGGATCTTGACAGTCTTTTCATTTGTAGTTTTTCATCATTCAGTGAATCACTTTACAATTTTGTGGGTAATTTGATTATTTATATTTAGTTTCCTTGTTTCCATGTTGTCAAACTTGTCTGCTGCATAAAATGTTGTATCATTATCACGACTTTCACTTGCCCATGAGCGTTATTATTTTCATATAACCATCAATGGTGTAGTCTACATAGGAACTGATTTCATGGACCATTTTCAGTAGAAAGCCACCATTAGTTCTTTGAGGATTCTCATAATGAATTTGTTCTTTGATATTGCTTTAATTTTGACTTTAAATTTGTGCCCTAAATTTAATTTTTACTATAAAAAGTACAATGAGTAGATTTTATTTTTCTATAATCTGAATACCTAATACTTTTGACTTCTTATTACGATCGTACATCATTCTTAATTACATAATTTATAAGATGATTTACAATCCTTTCTTCAAACAATTATGTTTTTTTTGTTTCGTATCCTTTCCAAAACTTTTTATTGCATTCTTTGTTTCAGAGTTGAGGAAATTGTCCAATCTAGAATTCGAAGACAGCAGTCGCCATGCATGAACAAATAACTATGAACATAATTTCAACATTAATTTTTGATAGAACCTTCACATTAATTCTTCTGGTGGCGGATGTATGGAAACTATTTTCTGCTACAAAGGTGGTATGGCCATTAATAAATCTCTTCACCGCCATTCTCACCAATATGAAAAAAGTTTTTTTTCCCTTTTGCGGTATCAAATTGATGTAGTAGAATAATCTGCATTGCACTACACTGAGAAATTTTTTTCTTCTATTTATGAGTGTGTATCATGAAAAAATATTAATTATTAATACTCATTTTGTAACTACTAATATCATTTTTCATTACTATATTATACTTGAAAATAAATTATTCGGAATCAAATGCAAATCACTATAAGGCTTCATAATGAATGCACAGCCGACTACATGAGAAAAACATCACTAAGAGTAGGTTGTACCTATCAATGCAACAAAATTAGACAATTGTGTGATTGATAAGTGATTTTAAATAATGTTAACAAAATATATCAAAAATGTTTTGGATCCAATCACATTACATGGCATGAAAATGACTCTTTTACAGAAGTTTAAAATTTTAAATTATTACTCTAGATAAAAGGGAGAGGATAAAAATAGTTGTTTTTTGACATTGCATATTTGTTCCAAAATTTTACTCAAAGTGAGGCCAATGAAAATGACAGAAAATGAAGATATTTCAAGAGGAAAATGGAAACATAGTTATATTTTCAATGGAAAACTTGGAGTAAATTTCTAGAAATAGTTTTTACACAGAAGCACATTACTAACACCCATCTAATACCAAAAGAAACAGTTTTGCAAAATGATTATTCTTTCAAAACACTGACGCCTTTTTATTTTCACTCTTACTGGTGATCACGAAATCCAGTTTTGATATTATTAGTATTATCTTTCCTAAATTTTAAAGCCTTTAAAACGTTTTGATGCCATGGAATTGCATTTCCTGAATCGAAACCCAGGACTCACTATTCAGAAATAATTAATATAACTTTGGGTTAAATAGAATAAATCAATAAGCCTTTATGTTAAATAAAATAGTTGTTTCACCTCAATAAATCAACACGCCTTTATGTTAAATAAAATAGATGTTTCACCTCAAGGACAATTTCATTTGTTTTTTATTGCAAGACTGGGGAGAAGTGGACAGAAAGAACTATTGGAATTACTTTTATTAGTCACGGAATTCACATCATTATAAAGATATTAATACGTTATTAATTCTATTTTTCACGACCCTGTGCCATTAACTCGCCATTAACTCTACAACACATCGAGGAAAGTCCGAACTTCGATAGTCCAGACCCGAGCAATTATAGAGAAGAGTGTAAAGGCTATCGGGTTTGCGATTGTTATGGCATCGCCAAATCCGAATGGCAGGAGCCTAGTATTGGAGTGATGGAACCACCGATAGTTATTTCTAACAGTCCACGTACTATCGCATTGGGGTTATTGGAGCACGATAGTGATTTTCGACGGTCCACGTAATATCACATTAGGGTTAAGGGAGCACTATGCTATTGCTCCGTTCCATATCTTTTTTATGTAAATTAATGTTTTCATATCAAAATAATAATATAGACACTTTCTATCCAACTGAAACTTTATACAAAATTAGATCAAGTTTAAAATATAATTTATGTAAAATAATATTAAAAATGTTTTAAAAATAAATACAAAGACATTAATACATAAACATAGTCATATAAATATTAATAACATACATAATAAAATAAAAATTAGGAAGATATAGATAAAATATGAAAAGAATTGAAAAGAAGGAGATGTAGCTCACAGGTGTGGCCTGCACTTGGAGACTACACTCACAAAACAGAGATATCACTCCCGTAGACTCTATTATCATCAATGAAGGATTACATCGTTTAAGTACAACTCCAGAAATCAGGAAGTTGCAACCATACTCCTAAATTCTAGGAACAAATCCTAAACTAAGGAGATACATTACAACTATGTAACCATTTCTCCATTAATACAAAATAATAGTTAATTATTTTCAACTCCCCCCCTTAATGGAGAAAGGGTTCTCCTGCACTCCTAACATCCCTCTAAACAATTCAAACTTTATTCGTGCAAGAGGATTTGTAAAAATATCAGCCACATTGTCACAAGTTTTACAATATTCAACAATAATCTCCTTTAACTGTACCTTCTCTCTAATAAAATGGAGCTGAGTGTCTATATGTTTGGTGTTTTTATGGAACACAAGATTGTGTGCCAATTTAATGGTGCTCTGGTTGTCGCTTTTCATGGAAGTCGAATTCTTCTGTTCTTTTCCTGCATCATTGAGAAGACTTCTCAACCAGATCGCTTCACATGTCGCTGCACACAATGCTTGATACTCAGCTTCACATGATGAAAAATCTACAGTACTTTGCTTCTTACTACTCCATGCTATGACCCCGAATCCTATGTTGAATGCATAACCTATGATGGACTTTCGATCATCCAGGTTACGTGCCCAGCCTGAGTCTGAAAAACCTACTAGAGTAACATCAGATACGTCATTGTATAAAATACCATAATTAACAGTACCAAACAGGTACCTTAACACGTTCTTTGCTACTATCCAGTGACTTTCAAGTGGTTTTGACATAAATTGGCTCAACACACTAACAGAGTATGCTAAGTCAGGTCTGGTTGTTGTAAGATATATAAGGCTGCCAACCAGATGTCGGTACATTGTAGAAACAACCTATTTAGTGTCATCGTCACTTCTCAACTTCAGATTTTGCTGCAAAGGTGTTGCTGCTGATCTACACTGATCCATACCAAACTTTTCCAACAGATTTCTGGCATACTTCCCTTGGGTAAGAAAAGTTTGCCTAGTATCTCTGCATACTTCTAATCCTAGACAGTAATGAAGGCTTCCAAGATCCTTCATCTCAAAAACTTGTGCCATAAGCCTTTTGATTCCTCTAATTAAATCATCTACATCTCCTATTATAATCATGTCATCCACATACAAAGAAATCAAAATAATCTGCCTCTGATTATTGTACTTGGTATACAAATTTGGGTCATTTAAACTTCTATGAAAGCCATGCTCTAAAAAGAAAGAATCAACCTTTTCGTACCAAGACCTGGGTGCTTTCTTTAAACCATAGAAAGCCTTTTTCAATCTGCAAACAAGATGTTCTTGCCCCTGTTTTACAAATCTTTATGGCTGTGCTAAGTAAATTTCCTCTTTTAAATCACCATTTAAAAATGCAGATTTAACATCAAGCTGGTGTAATTCCCAATTACATTTAGTAGCTAAAGCAATAAGTATTCTGATTGTATTTAACTTTGCTACAGGTGCAAAAGTATCATCAAAATCTATACCTTCCTGTAGGAGGATCCCAGTCAGCTCTTCAAATGAAGGGACTTTCTCCCTTACTCACAGCCCTGTGATGAACGTCTGGTATTCATCAATCATTCTGTTCAATGTGAGCGTGACCAGATCTGAATCAGAAACTTTATCTCTGATTGCTCCCAGTTTGTCACTCAGATCCTTGACTCTCGAAATGAATCTAGCAACGGACTCATTCTCCTCCATCTTCAATGCAAACAGCTTGCCTTTAAGCGACAAGACACAGTTTGTATTCTGCATCTCATACAGGTTTTTGATTGTCGTCCAAATGTCAGCGCCCAATTTACAGTCTCTAATATGAGGGATAACATTGTCCTTGATGGAAAATTTCAATATGATCTTTGCTTTTGTCTCCCTTTTATCCCAATCTTGTTCTTGTGTCGCTGTTCCAGCTCTCGGCTCATTTCCTGTGACGATCGCCCACACATTTGCACTTTCAAGCAAAGTCTATATCATAAATTTCCAGTTGTTGAAATTTGATCCATCAAGTTTGCCAGACTCGTGGAGATATGATTCTAAACTGTTATTCATATTGACTTATACCAGATACAACCTCTGTTTTGCAAAAAAAAAAATTGTACCTTCAATGTGCCATCATCGGGCAAGTTCGATCTGCTACCACCAAACAGATCTGAAACTTCAATGCGCCACCACCGGGTAATACGCCTCCACTGGGCAAGCCCGATTTTCTGCCACCAAACAGATCCGAAACTTCAAGGCACCACCACTAGGAAATACGCCTCCACCAGGCAAGTCCGATCTGTTGCCACCGAACAGATCCGAAACTTCAATGTGCCACCATCGGGCAAGTCCGATCTGCTGCCACCAAACAGATCTGGAACTCCAATGTGCCACCACCGGGCAAGTCTGATCTGCTGCCACCGAGTAGATCAGGAACTTTAACATGCCACCACAGGACTACTCCAATCTACTGAGAAAAATCGCAGATTTTCAAAGAGAAAGAGCTTGGCTCCTTGGCGCTTCTCAACAGCTACGGATCCGCACCATAAGCACACAAACAAAATATTTGAAGTGTCAGGAAAATTAGCACGATTAACAGCTACGGATCCACGCCAATGTAGTTTCTTTTTCACTGGCACACTTATCAGCCTCAAACTCATGCCAATGGGCGCGTTTCTTCGTTAAAAACCCGCTCCAATATGCTTTTGCTCAAAAAAAATGGCATGCACCAAATCTGTGCCAACCCTTTCTTGCGCTCAGAGATGATCAGTCATCTGAGACCCGTCTTCAGGTGTTACTGTCGTCCACTTGATACTACACTGCCACTACAGTTATCTAATCAATGATGCATCCTAAAAAACAAATAAGGTTGTCCCTACTTTGACTTCTGATACCAAGATAAAATATGAACAGAACTGAAAAGAAGGAGATGTAGCTCATAGGTGTGGCCTGCACCTGGAGACTACACTAACAAAACATAGAGATTACTCTCGTACACTCTATTATCATCAACGAAGGATTACATCATTTAAGTACAACTCCAGAAATCAAGAAGTTGCAACCATACTCCTAAATTCTAGGAACAAATCCTAAACTAAGGAGATACGTTACAACTATGTAACCATTTCTCCATTAATACAAAATAATATTTAATTATTTTCAACTTATATATATGTCTTTTAAATCAAAATAATGTAATTATTTATTTAACATATATTATAATTGGAGTCATATGCGTGTGTGTGTATATATATATATATTATATATATATTATATATATATAGAGAGAGAGAGAGAGAGAGAGAGAGAGGAGAGTTTACATTTATTCAACACTATTTAACCCAAAAAATATTATAAAATTCATATTATTATAAAATCAAAGTTTTAATAATTTTTTTAGGTTTTTGTTAATTATTTGAACAGAGTCTTGAAACAATTTTGTAAGGTATCAATATTGTTCTGGTAACCCGCTTCATTTCACACAACCTTGTGCTGAAGATAGAAGGTTTTTCATGCAAAATTCAATAATATATTAACCACCATTAATTGATGGGTTTTTCATGCAAAAGTCAATAATATATTAACAACCATTCATTGATGTAGAACCAACAGATAGATCATGCTACAATTCTAGAAAGTGAGGCGAATGAAAATGAACGAAAATGAAGATATTTCAAAAGGAAAATGGCAACATGGTTATATTTTCAATCGAAAACTTGGAGTTAATTTCAAGAAATAGTTTTTACACAGAAGCACATTACTAGCACCCATCTTCTACCAAATGGAACAGTTTTTCAAAATGGTTTTTCTTTCAAAATATTGACGCCCTTTTATTTTCACACTTACTAGTGATCACGAAATCTAGTTTTGATATTATTAGTATCATCTTTCCTAAATTTTGAAGCCTTTAAAACGTTTTGATGCCATGGAATTTCACTTCTTGAATCAAAACCTAGAATTCACTATTCGGAAATAATCAATACAACTTTATGTTAAATAAAATAAATCAATAAGCCTTTATGTTACATAAAATAGATGTTTCAACTCAACAACAATTTCATTAGTTTTTTATTGAAAAACTGAGAAGAAATGGACAGAAAGAACTATTGGAAGTACTTTTATTAGTCATGGAATACACAACATTATAAACATATTAAGATGTTATTGATTCTATTTTTCACGGCCATGTGCCATTAACTCGGCAACACATCGAGGAATGTCCGAACTCTAACAGTCGGAACCCATACCATTATAGAGAAGAGTGGAAAGATTATCGGGTCCACGATTGTTATCACATCACTAGATCGGAATGTAAGGAGCTTGATCGGAATGGAAGGAGCTTAACATTGGAGTGTTGAAATCGCAAATAACGATTTCCGATAGTCCACGTATTATCACATCGGGGTTATTAGAGCACTATGTTATTGCTTTGTTCCATATCCTTTTATGTAAATTAATGTTTAAAGATCAAAATAAAAATATAGATAATTTCTATCAAATCGAAACTTTATACAAAATTAGATCAATTTTAAAAGATAATTTATGTAAAATAATATTAAAAATGTTTTAAAAATAAATGCAAAGACATTATTAGATAAACATAGTAATATAAATATTAATAACATACATAAGAAATAAAAATTGGAACATATTATATATGTTTTTTTGAATCAAAATAATGTAAATTATTTTATTTATATAATATATATTAGAGTGGAGTGATATATATAATATATATATATTATATATATATATATATATATTTATATTATATATATATATATATTATATATATATTATATATATTATATTATACACATAAAGGTTACATTTATTCAACAATATTTCACCAAAAAAATATTATAAATTCGTATTGTTATAAAATCAAAGTTTTAATAAATATGTTAGATTTGTGTTAATTTTTTGAACATAGCCTTGAAACAATTTTGTGAGGTATCAATATTTTTCTATT
Organism: Pinus taeda; assembly: GCA_000404065.3. NCBI lineage: Eukaryota > Viridiplantae > Streptophyta > Pinopsida > Pinales > Pinaceae > Pinus > Pinus taeda. Next base: position 70,307 of record APFE031736222.1, read on the forward strand.
AACCCGCTTCATTTCACACAACCTTGTGTCGAAGATAGAATGTTTTTCATGCAAAATTCAATAATATATTAACAACCATTCATTGATGTATCCTATATTATGCACTACTAATATTTCGATGATGTAGAACCAACAGACAGATCATGCTGCAGTTCTACAAAGTGAGGCGAATGAAAATGACCGAAAATGAAGATATTTTAAGAGGGAAATGGCAACATGGTTATATTTTCAAGAGAAAACTTGGAGTAAATTTCTAGAAATAGTTTTTATACAGAAGCACATTACTAGCATGCATCTCCTACCAAAAGAAATACTTTTTAAAAATGATTATTCTTTCAAAATACTGACGCATTTTTATTTTCACACTTACTAGTGATCACAGAATCCAACTTTGATATTATTAGTATTATCTTTACTAAATTTTGAAGCCTTTAAAATGTTTTGATGCCATGGAATTGCACTTCCTGAATCCAAACCCAAGACTCACTATTCAGAAATAAACAATACAACTTTATGTTAAAGAAAATAAATTGATAAGCCTTTATGTTAAATAAAATAGTTGTTTCACCTCAATAAATCAATACGCCTTTAGGTTAAATAAAATAGATGTTTCACCTCAAGGAAAATTTCATTTTTTTAATTTCAAGACTGAGAAGAAATGGACAGAAAGAACTATTGGAATTACTTTTATTAGTCATGGAATCCACACAGTTATAAACATATTACTGCGTTATTAATTCTATTTTTCACGGCCATGTGCCATTAACTTGGCAATAACTCAGCGACACATCGAGGAAAGTCCGAACTCTGTGTTATAGACATATTTGGGCATCGAAAACCCAATCGTATATGTCCATACACCAAGGGCTTCTGAGTCCCTAAAAGTGTTGTTTCACACCCTAAAGGAACTAGGTCATCTGATTACATCATCTCCCAGAAGTTCTCCATGGGAAACTTCTCAGAACTGGTCAAAACTGAACCATACAGATTGCTTAGTGCTAAGGGTGCAATGCATCTCACCTACCACATGGAAAAAGTGTGATGCATACTGAAAATCCCTTCTGTAGGGTGCGATGGGCGAGAGTAGACAAATGGCAGAGACAGTTTGCAAGGTGGATGATCATGGAATCTTCCAGTAACTTCTCTTTTGACACTTGTCTCTTTGAATTCACCCAGGGATGAGTAAGAGATTATGAATCTCCAAGTGGAACCAAGAACTATCAAAGAGAGAACACTAATCAAAATCCTAGAAGATGACTCACCCCCTGCAAACATCTATATATGGATCCCTCATCTAAGAGATCGAGGGGCTTGAATCTTGTATTTTGTAAGGAAGTGTTGTTGATTTCTTTGTGTAACATCATAGTGTTGGGTGATCTAAGCTTTTCATGAGGTGAAGAAGGGCTTTCATGCTAGGAGGATGATGTTGGGTCAGATCAATGGATTGTAATCCTCTCTTCTATTCTTTCTATCAATAAAGCTATTTGAGTTTTCATCCACACTATTGTATGTTTGAGTTAATATATGCATTTGCGTGGTCAATGTATATCTGGTACTATATTGTTTATGATTGTAGATCTCTATGCTTTGATGGTATCATGTTGCTTTGACTTTACAGGTGCTCTTTGAAGCGGGACAAGCAAGGGAGGAGCGACAAAGATCTGTTAGAGGGGAGTGGAAACAGGAAAGAAGCCAAGCTAAAGACTGAGGTTGGTACTCTCTGCTTCTCTCTCATTTACTTCTCATAAAGGAAAACACAAGTAAATTTAGTTTGTTTGTTTCTAAGATAGCTACCTGTCTTGGTGGAACTAGCAGCTCTAAATGGACACTAGATTTCCCGATAACACTCTAATAGCTGATGCAGGGTTGCCAACCTGCTTGACCCTGCAAAACCAGGATCTTCCCAATATTGCCTTCAGTGCACTAGCACTCAATTCATAGTTAGATCAATTGTAACAACCCAATGAAATAAAGTTCCAAATGTAAATCTTCATGATAGATCACTTAAAAAACCTTAATGAGATCACGCGCTCCGGGATTAACACACAGTATTTATCTTCCATATGAGACCACGCGCTCCGGGATTAACACACAATATTTATCTTGACAACAATATGCACACACCAATCCTCTCACCGCCCTTCTATGCGCATGTCACTGCTCCTTAGATTCTAAACTGGAAAATACGTTGCTCCAAGGTTGAATACACGGTCATATATATATTTCACATGCGCACAGCTAATCAAAGTATAACCCCCACCATCTTAACGCATGGAAAATTAATATAAAACAATCCGTTAGTTTTCATATGGCCATAAACATATAATGAAGGCCACATCTCCTCCGCGAAAACATCGATTCCTCCAGCCTTCTTCTGTCTGTGCACATTACAAGCGCTGCACATTACAAGCGTTGTTCACCCAAATACCATACAGTTATATCTATTCCGTTGTAAACTTTAAAGGAGCTCCGCCATTATACCCTGTCTCGAGCCAGATGTTGGAAAAATAATTGCCTTCCAAACACTCATTGGAGAATCCGCTCCAAAAATAACTAATGCCAGCTCCATATATTATCATCTAATATATATATGACCAGCGTTCATCGTAAAATTAGCACACTGTTATGTATACATAATAGTCAATTGCACCATTGTTATTACTCTATTTAAAATAGAAATCATTCAAAAGCCAGGTGAAAACATCTCAACCATTAATTAACTATTGGATGCATGCACATAATATAACAAAATAGCACAGAATTTTTCCAACCCGGCAAGAGGAATTTTCATAACAATATTTCTGGCACGCTCTTCCCTCTCTCCGATGAGCTGAGAGCTTGCTGCTATTATTATTTATAATAATAATGGATACATAGATCAGGCCTTATCCCTTAGAAAAAGTATGATTTTTCCCTTTTTACACAATGATATAAAGCTGGAAGATTTATTCCCTATCTTTATCCTAATTTTGACTGGAAAAAACATAGAAATTCTATCCTCATTCTTTTCTAACTATTCACTCATATTCTTTTTCTAAATAAAAGAATATTTACAACAAAATATCTAAAATTATCACACCCCTTCTTTATTCTATATTTACAAATTAAAACAGGCTTGATGCTCCTGCATCATACACCCAACCTTAAAATTAATCATGATCTCCTAATCATGTGCCTGGATCCCATACTTTGTTCTGCAAGTCATCCTCTGCTGTTGCTTGTTGCTTTTCTCCAGGTCTCCTTATCTTATGCTGTCTAGCTCCACTAGCTGCACTTTCACAATATTTTGATGTCCTTCTTTTACTGCTGCTTCTGCTGCTTCTCATCCTTGCAGATGTCTTCTTCTGAGACCCTTTCAACATGATTCTTCTGATTGAATCAATTTCTTTGTCTAATAAGTCTTCAGACTGCTGACTTCTTGCTTCCATGCTTGTTTCTGTTTTGACTGCCACCCGATCATCCATACCCTCTTGTCTTCTGGAACGGAAAACTTCTTCTCTCCTCAACTGAGTCAAATGTTCTGCACCAATACCTGCATTCATAAAACACTTGTTAGAATAAAATTCATAAGGCCTCAGTGCCTTATTTCTCTCTGCCAGCATTTCAGTGTACCAATCCCAATCATTCTTGAGATTATCACTCAGTCTATCCTCAGCATCATCTTCTTCGAGAATGCATCTGTATTCTGGTTCATAAACCTCTTTATCTTCATTCATCTATTCCTTTATATTTTGAATTCTTATCCTCTGTACTTCTAGTCTCTTCTCGAGAACATTTAACTCCTCCCATAAATCTGTCATCTCCTTTGAGAAGATTTCTGTGCAATCTTCAATACCTTCCCAAGCCAAGCTTCCTGTTGTTACCATCTCATCACCTACATGTAAACTCTCAGTTTGCACAAAATGTTTAACAGTATCAATTGTTACTTCCGTTATCCACGCTTCAAACTGATTCACTTCTTCCACATCCAAAAGAACTTCCTCTTGTGCTGTAACAATTTCATAAGATGGCACATCCTCCTCAACACCTGCAAACATACACAATTCATCAGCTTTAAAACCACAAGACTTTTTAGTCTTGACTGCTTTCTTGAGCACTTTCCTTTTAACATATCTGCATGTGGAATCTTCAAACTCAAACTCTGGCGCAAGAACTCTAAGTCCTTTTCTCAACAAGGCAATGAGAATTTTCCTCAACCTCCTCTGCAATTGTCGCCAAATCACTCTCTTTCCTTTGAGTGGAAAGATCCATTTTCCTTGCTGCTTTTCCTGCTCCTTCAGCCGTTCTTCCAGTACCTGTAACTGTGCCTTTATTTCTGCAATCTCTCTTTCTCGAACTCCTGCAGTCATCTCACCTTTGTGGCATTTCTCTAAACCTCTTCTCTCTCCTTTATGACTTTTAGTAGCCTTCTCCATCGCCATAAGTTCTTCAGCTATGCGTTCCATGAAGCCTCTGCCACAACAAGCTCGCTTGCTGCCACTGACCTCACCAATCCTTCCCTCCGGATCCGGTCTTTTGGTAATCATTGGTCCTCTACTGGAACCTTTTGAGCATCCTCGACTGCTCCTATAGGCTTCTCCCATCTGCAACTTTATTCAACCTCTGTTGAATCTCACTTCTCCTTTTTTCCGCTGAGATTTCTTCACTCTTCCTGTAAATCAAAATTCATTAGTCCGAAAATCATCACATGCAATTAAAAAAAATACTTGAACCTTCAAAAAGAGCTGCTCCGGCTCTGATACCACTTGATGAAGGGTTGCCAGCCTGCTTCACCCTGCAAAACCAAGATCTTCCCAATATTCCCTTCAGTGCACTAGTGCTCAATTCATAGTTAGATCAATTGTAACAACCCAATGAAAAAAAGTTCCAAATGTAAATCTTCATGATAGATCACTTAAAAAACCTTAATGAGATCACGCGCTCCGGGATTAACACACTGTATTTATCTTCCATATGAGACCACGCGCTCTGGGATGAACACAGTATTTATCTTGACAGCAATATGCAAACACCAATCCTCGCACCGCCCTTCCATGTGCATGTCACTGCTCCTTAGATTCTAAACTGGAAAATACGCTGCTCCAAGGTTGAATACACAGTCATATATATATATTTCACATGCGCACAACTAATCAAAGGATAACCCCCACAGTCTTAATGCATGGAAAATTAATAAAAAACAATCTGCTAGTTTTCATATGGCCATAAACATATAATGAAGGCCACATCTCCTCCGCGCAAACATCGATTCCTCTAGCCTTCTTCTGTCTGTGTACATTACAAGCGCTGCACATTACAAGCGTTGTTCACCCAAATACCATACAGTTATATCTATTCCGTTGTAAAATTTAAAGGAGCTCCGCCCTTATACCCTGTCTCGAGCCAGATGTTGGAAAAACTAATGCCAACTCCATATATTATCATCTAATATATATATGACCAGTGTTCATCGTAAAATTAGCACACTGTTAAGTATACATAACAGTCAATTGCGCCACTGTTATTACTCTATTTAAAATAGAAATCATTCAAAAGCCAGGTTAAAACAACTCAACCATTAATTAACTATTGGATGCATGCACATAATTTAACAAAATACCACAGAATCTTTCCAACCCGGCGAGAGGAATTTTGATAACAATATTTCTGGCACGCTCCTCCCTCTCTCTAATGAGCTGAGAGATTGCTGCTATTATTATTTATAATAATAATGGATACACAGATTAGGCCTTATCTCTTAGAAAAAGTATGATTTTTCCCTTTTTACACAATGATATAACGCTGGAAGCTTTATTCCCTATCTTTATCCTAATTTTGACTGGAAAAAACATAGAAATTCTATCCTCATTCTTTTTCTAACTATTAACTCATATTATTTTTCTAAATAAAAGAATATTTACAACAAAATATCTAAAATTATCACACCCCTTCTTTATTCTATATTTACAAATGAAAACGGGCTTGATGCTCCTGCATCATACACCCAACCTTAAAATTAATCATGATCTCCTCATCATGTTCCTGGATCCCAAACTTTTTTCTGAAAGTCATCCTCTGCTGTTGCTTGTTGCTTTTCTCCAGGTCTCCATATCTTATGCTGTCTAGCTCCACTAGCTGCACTTTCACAATCTTCTGTTGTCCTTCTTTGACTGCTGCTTCTGCTGCTTCTCATCCTTGCTGATATCTTCTTCTGAGACCCTTTCAACATGATTGTTCTGATTGAATCAATTTCTTTGTCTAATAAGTCTTCAGACTGCTGACTTCTTGCTTCCATGCTTGTTTCTGTTCTGACTGCCACCCGATCATCCATACCCTCTTGTCTTCTGGAACAGAAAACTTCTTCTCTCCTCAACTGAGTCAAATGATCTGCACCAATACCTACATTCACAAAACACTTGTGAGAATAAAATTCATAAGGCCTCAGTGCCTTATTTCTCTCTGTCAGAATTTCAGTGTACCAATCTCAATCATTCTTGAGATTATCACTCAGTCTATCCTCACCATCATCTTCTTCGAGAATGCATCTGTATTCTGGTTCATAAACCTCTTTATCTTCGTTCATCTCTGCCTTTATATTCTGAATTCTTATCCTCTGTACTTCTAGTCTCTTCTCCAGAACATTTAACTCCTCCCATAAATCTGTCATCTCCTTTGAGAAGATTTCTGTGCAATCTTCAATACTTTCCCAAGCCAAGCTTCCTGTTGTTACCATCTCATCACCTGCATGTAAACTCTCAGTTTGCACAAAATGTTCAACAATATCAACTGTTACTTCCCTTATCCACGCTTCAAACTGATTCACTTCTTCCAAATCCACAAGAACTTCCTCTTGTGCTGTAACAATTTCATAAGATGGCACATCCTCCTCAACACCTGCAAACATACACAATTCATCAACTTTAAAACCACAAGACATTTTAGTCTTGACTGTTTTCTTGAGCACTTTCCTTTTAACATATATGCATGTGGAATCTTCAAACTCAAACTCTGGCGCAAGAGCTCTAAGTCCTTTTCTCAACAAGGCAATGAGAATTTGCCTCAACCTCCTCTGCAATTGTCGCCAAATCACTCTCTTTCCCTTGAGTGGAAAGATCCATTTTCCTTGCTCCTTTTCCTGCTCCTTCAGCCGTTCTTCCAGTACCTGTAACTGTGCCTTTATTTCTGCAATCTCTCTTTCTCTAACTCCTGCAGTCATCTCACCTTTGTGGCATTTCTCTGAACCTCTTCTCTCTCCTTTATGACTTTTAGTAGCCTTCTTCATCGCCATAAGTTCTTCAGCTATGCATTCCATGAAGCCTCTGCCACAACAAGCTCTCTTGCTGCCACTTACCTCACCAATCCTTCCCTCCGGATCTAATCTTTTTGTAATCATTGGTCCTCTGGTGGAACCTTTTGAGCATCCTCCACTGCTCCTATATATACTCCCATCTGCAACTTTATTCAACCTCTGTTGAATCTCACTTCTCCTTTTTTCAACTGATATTTCTTCACTCTTCCTGTAAATCAAAATTCATCAGTCCGAAAATCATCACATGCAATTAACAAAAATACTTGAACCTTTAAAAAGAGCTCCTCTGGCTCTGATTCCACTTGATGCAGGGTTGCCAGCCTACTTCACCCTGCAAAACCAGGATCTTCCCAATATTCCCTTCAGTGCACTAGCGCTCAATTCATAGTTATATCAATTGTAACAACCCAATGAAATAAAGTTCCAAATGTAAATCTTCATGATAGATCACTTAAAAAACCTTAATGAGATCACACGCTCCGGGATTAACACACAGTATTTATCTTCCATATGAGACCACGTGCTCTGGGATTAACACACAGTATTTATCTTGACAGCAATATGCACACACCAATCCTCACACTGCCCTTCCATGCGCATGTCACTACTCCTTAGATTCTAAACTGGAAAATACGCTGCTCGAAGGTTGAATACACAGACATATATATATTTCACATGCACACAGCTAATCAAAGGATAACCCCAACCGTCTTAATGCATGGAAAATTAATAAAAAATAATCTGCTAGTTTTCATATGGCCATAAACATATAATGAAGGCCACATCTCCTCCATGCAAACATCGATTCCTCTAGCCTTCTTTTGTCTGTGCACATTACAGGCGCTGCACATTACAAGCGTTGTTCACACAAATACCATACAGTTATATCTATTCCGTTGTAAACTTTAAAGGAGCTCCGCCCTTATACCCTGTCTCGAGCCAGATGTTGGAAAAATAATTTCCTTCCAAACACTCGTTGGAGAATCCGCTCCAAAAATAACTAATGCCAGCTCCATATATTATCATCTAATATATATATGACCAACGTTCATCATAAAATTAGCACACTGTTATGTATACATAACAGTCAATTGCGCCACTGTTATTACTCTATTTAAAATAGAAATCATTCAAAAGCCAGGTTAAAACAGCTCAACCATTAATTAACTATTGGATGCATGCACATAATTTAACAAAATACCACAGAATTTTTCCAACCCGGCGAGAGGAATTTTCATAACAATATTTCTGGCACGCTCCTCCCTCTCTCCGATGAGCTGAGAGCTTGCTGCTATTATTATTTATAATAATAATGGATACATAGATCAGGCCTTATCTCTTAGAAAAAGAATTATTTTTCCCTTTTTACACAATGATATAAAGCTGGAAGCTTTATTCCCTATCTTTATCCTAATTTTGACTGGAAAAAACATAGAAATTCTATCCTCATTCTTTTTCTAACTATTCACTCATATTCTTTTTCTAAATAAAAGAATATTTACAACAAAATATCTAAAATTATCACACCCCTTCTTTATTCTATATTTACAAATGAAAACAGGCTTGATGCTCCTGCATCAACAGCCCAGACCCAAACCATTAAAGAGAAGAGTGGAAAGCTTATTGGGTCTGCAATTGTTATTGCATTGCCAGATCGGAACAGAAAGAGCCTAGCATTGGAGTGTTGGAATCACCGACAACAATTGCCGATAGTCCATGCGCTATCACATCAAGGTTATTGGAGCACTATCTTATTGCTCCGTTCCATAGCCTTTTTATGTAAATTAATGTTTAAAGATCAAAATAACAATATAGATAATTTCTATCAAACTCAAATTTTATACAGAACTAGATGAATTTAAAAATATAACTAATGTAAAATAATACTAAAAATGTTTTAAAAATAAATACAAAGACATTATTACATAAACATAATAATATAAATAATAAT
>APFE031736222.1:80085-98019 GCA_000404065.3 Pinus taeda
TATTTTCAATTTTATCTTATAACTATGTTTTTTTCTTATTTTAAAATTTATTTTAATTTCAGGTAACCTTCTAAAATATATTTTTATCACCATTTTGAACTTATTAAAAAAATCTAAAAAATAAATATAGAAAGGTTGATCCTTTCTAACTATTTTAAAATTAATCTTTAATTATCTATGCTCATTGTGAAACAACAAATTTTGAAATGTAATTGTAAAACTTATTTTTATTAAACATAAAAAATTTAAAATGTCAAGTGAAATAAAAATAAAACATCAATTTAGTTTTAAAATATGAAGTGCATCCTAAAATTAATTATAAAAAAAGTGGATGTGCATCAAATTATCCATATTCATTGTGAGGTAACAAATTTTGAAATGAAATTATAAAGTTTATTTTCATTAAATATAGACATTTTAAAATGTCAAGTGGAAAATAACAACAAGGCATCAATTAATAAATGATAAGTATTTATTTTTGAGAAATAATAAAGATTGAAATATAATTCTAAAATCTATCTTTGTTGAACATTAAATTCTTAAAATGTAAAGCAAATTAAATTTAATTTGAAAAATTATAGACATCAATATTGGTGAACTAGTGAACTTTGAAATATTTGTTAAATAAGAATATTTGAAATGCAATTCAAAAAAAAAAATCAAAATATGAAATAGATTAAAAAAATAAATTGAAATAGATGATGAATATAATTAGAAGAATATATTATGCATTCAATTATAGATGTTGAATAAACCTTGAAATGTAATTAAAAAAATCATATTTATTAAACACACACACACATATATATATTTAAATTTAATAGGGGAAAAAAAAAAGAATATTAATATATAAATACAAAATTGTTTATCCCCATATTTATGAAATTATAAATGTTGAAAATGTATCTTTATAATAATATTATCATATCAAGCCATACACTATAAAATTAATTAAAGGTCTTGTGTATCTATTAAATTATACATGTCCATATTTGTGAAATAGTAATTTTAAAGCTTACTTTTAAAAATTTATAGTTTCACTAAACATAAATTTTAGAATGTAAAGTGGGAAAGAACAATACAACATTATAAATATACATTGTTTTGAAAGAGTAGAAAAACATTACAAATTTTGATGTAAATTGGAAAATAACAACACATCATAAATATGTGGATTCCTAGTTGCAATTATAACACATAAAATTTTGAAATATTATATTAATTTTGTCTTTATTAAAGATAGAAGTGTTAAAATATGAAGTGCATATTAAAATTAATTAGAAAAAAATGGATATGTATAAAATTATCCATGTTCATTGTGAAACAACAAATTTTGAAATGTAATTGCAAAACTTATTTTTATTAAACATAGATATTTTAAAATGTCAAGTGGAAAACAACAACAAAACATCAATTAATAAATGATAGGTATCTATTTATGAAAAATATTAAATATTGAAATATAATTCTAAAATTTATCTTTGTTGAACATTAAATTCTTAAAATGTAAAGTAGATTAAATTTAATTTGAAAAATTATAGATATCAATACTAGTGAATGAGTAAGATTTGAAATATATTTGTTAAATAATAATTTTTGAAATGCAATTCTAAAAAAAATCAAAATATGAAGTAGATTAAAAGAATAATTTTTTTTTTTCTAAGTAAGCTTAAATCTATTAATGTAACATATGGTACAGAGAGTTCTAGGCATCAGAGTGCTGCCATACAGTCAGCAAGATATCAAAAATTGAGCTGTCGTCAAGGGGAAACTGGCCCAATAAGAGTTTGAATGCTGCCTCGCAAGAGGAATCCAGCCTTGAGTTGACAACCATAAGCCAAAAGATTGAGCCACCCACCAGAGGAAACTGACTCGTACATAGATTAAGATACATAGGCGACAAAACCAGCAAAATTCTCAAAAGACTAGACATGATGGTGAGAAAAGGCAGAGGCGCTAGAGTCCATAGTCACCAGAGGGCAATTCCTCTTCAATTCTGCACCACCATCCTTCCTTGTCATCGGGATCTGGATTTGGAACTGTTTGAGAAGCATCATCCACCACTACACGCTCGCTTGTAGTCGTCCTGGTGTTCTGGAGCTAGTCAGAGCTTCTTTCATCAGGATCTGGATCGGGAATCCTTCGAGGAGCGTCATCCACCGCTTCACGCTTGCCTACAATCGTCCCAGTGTTCTGGAGCAGACCAGAGTTGCTGTCATCAGCCAAGCAAGATGGATTATTATCTTAGAGCATAGGAAGAGGTGAAACAGAACGGGAGGCCTGTGGGTTGATAGGGGGTGCAGAAGACAGGGGAGAGGCGATGAAAGCAGGCCGAGAATCAATGTAATGGTGAGAGGCGAGGGCAACATTCCGTGGGAAGGGAGGGAGGCGACGAGATTGACCACTTCCACGAATATAACGGGGTGCACATTCATTGGGATTGCGAGAGGGAGACGAGCAAGAGGGAGGCAAAGGGCAGGGATTAGGCCTTGAACCTCCCCTGCGACATCTCATGTGGTGCCTCAGCTTTGGAATTGCAGCACAGAAGACGTGAGAGCTGACGGAAATGAGAAAGGGTCCTAACAGAGGAAGGTGGGGGTGAAAGCCGAATAGAGCAGGGAGGAGGCGAGTAGAGAACAGGCTGTGCGAGTGATGATAGCTAGGGATGAAACTAATGTAGGAGGCCAGCGGGCAGCACTTTCTAACTGTGGTGCGAAGGCTGTGCACTTCAGCTTCTGGTGAAGAGTGAGAACCTACAGGCAAGAGTTGTCTCGAAATGAAGACCGACAGAGCACCACAATTGCAGATCAAAGCATCTGAATTCTCAACTGAGGATAGGATCACAGGGGCCTGAGCTTTCATGTTGAAACTCTTGGTGTCTCGGCCTCCCCACCGATATAAATGTCGCTTAGGGTGACTGCTCATCGACTTAATTGTTCCAGAGGTGAGTACCTGCCTTTTGTCAGTGAACCAGTGGGCTTTCCATGCGCTCATCTACCAGATCGTAACCTCCATCACGTCAATGCCCACCCTCATCTAGGGAGATTAAAAGAACAAATTGAAATAGATGATGAATATAATTAGAAGAATAAATTATGCATTCAATTATAGATCTCCAATATTAATATTCATAACATTTAATTAACAATATTAAAATTATTAATGACATTAACATTATTATTAGAAATAATATCATCAACATTTAATATTAAAAATAATATTAATTTTTTTTTAATTTACAATCTTATCTTTATTATTATTTTAATATATTAATATTATTGATATTATATAATTAATTAATTCATATAATATACCATCAACTTTATAACATTAAATATTAATCCCTTCGGTTTATTATTCATTTCAGTTTATAATATCAATCCTTTGGGTTTTTTATTCCCTTAGATTTATAATATCAATCGTAGCAAAACATGGTCAACCATGTTTGAATGTCACATTGAAGCAAGGATTGTCTCACCATTAAAAGTGTTTGTAGTATTTATATGTGGGTTTACCAATGTTGGATTTAGACTATTAGTCTCATGGGTTCATAATCCCTTGGTGTTTTAGTATTAATCCCTTTGTTTTATTATTGCTTTGCATTTAGAATATCAATCATGGTCAACCATTGCCAATCATAGCAAACCATGGTCAACCATGTTTGAATGTCGCATTGTGACAACACGTGTCTCACCATCAAGATAAAACATGTTTATTTTAGTGTTTGTAGTGATTATATTTGGGTTTAACAATGTTGGGTTTATAATATTAGTCTCGTGGGTTTAATATTATTTCCTTGGGTTCATAATCCCCTGAGGTTTTAGTATTGATCCCTTAGTTTTATTATTCCTTTAGGTTTATAATATCAATCCCTTGGGTTTATTATTCCCTTAGGTTTATATTATTGATCATGGTCAACCATTGTCAATCATAGACAACCATGGTCAACCATGGTTGAATGTCACATTGTGACAAGGATTGTCTCGCCATGAAAATAAGCCATGTTTATTTTAGTCTTTATAATATTTATATTAGAGTTTACAAATGTTGTGTTTATAATATTAGTCCATTGGATTTAATATTATTTCATTGGGTTCATAATCCCTTGGGGTTTTAGTATTAATCCTTTGGGTTTATTATTAACTTGGGTTTATAATATCAATGATGGTCATATTTATTAATATCTTGTATTTGTAATATCAATCGTTTGCGCTTCTTGATCCCTTATTTAATATTTATCCATTGGGTTCACTAATTCCTTGGGTTTATAATATTAAACCATTGGTTTTATTAGTTCCTTTGGTTTATAATATTAGTCCCATGGGTTTAGTATTATTCCCTTCAGTTCATAATCCCTTGGGGTTTTAGTATTAATCCATTCGTTTTACTATTGCTTTGCATTTAGAATATCAATCATGGTCAACCATTGTCAATCATAGCAAACCATGGTCAACCATGTTTGAATGTCGCATTGTGACAACGATTGTCTCACCATCAAAATAAACCATGTTTATTTTAGTGTTTGTATTGTTTATATTTGGGTTTAACAATGTTGGTTCATAATATTAGTCTAGTGGGTTTAATATTATTTCCTTGGGTTCATAATCCCTTGGGGTTTTAGCATTGATCCCTTAGTTTTATTATTCCTTTAGGTTTATAACATCAATCCCTTGGGTTTATTATTCCCTTAGGTTTATAATATTAGTCCCTTAGGTTTATTATTCATTTGGGTTTATAATATCAATCCCTTGGGTTTATTATTCCTTAGGTTTATATTATCAACCATGGTCAACCATAGTTGAATGTCGCATTGTGACAAGGATTGTCTCACCATCAAAATAAATCATGTTTATTTTAGTCTTTGTAATATTTATATTTGGGTTTACGAATGTTGGGTTTAATATTATTCCCTTGGAGCCATAATCCCTTGGGTTTTAGTATTAATTCCTTGGGTTTATTATTCATTTGGGTTTATAATACCAATCCCTTGGGTTTATTATTCCCTTAGGTTTATAATATCAATCATGGTAAACCATTTTCAATCATGGCCAAACATGGTCAACCATGGGTTTATTATTAACTTAGTTTTATAATATCAATCATGGTCATCTTTATTAATCTCTTGTAATTGTAATATCAATCCCTTACGCTTCTTGATCGCTTATGTTTTTAATATTTATTCGTTGGGTTCGCTAATTCCTTGGGTTTACAATATTAAACCATTGGGTTTATTAGTTCCTTGGGTTTATAATATTAGACCCATGGGTTTAATATTATTCCCTTCGGTTCATAAATCCTTGGGATTTTAGTATTAATCCCTTCGTTTTATTATTGCTTTTTGGGTTTATAATATCAATCCCTTGGGTTTATTATTCACTTAAGTTTATAATATCAATCATGGTAAACCATTATCAATCATAGCCAAACATGGTCAACCATGGTTTTATTATTAACTTGGGTTTATAGTATCAATCATGGTCATCTTTAAATATGTTATGATATTTTTTAATTTAATTGGGGAAACTTAATTTCGGTTTATAATATCAATCATGGTCATCTTTAAATATGTTATAATATCAATCATAACAATTTAATTGGGGAAATTAAATATTAATGGTTTTAATGTTATTTCCTTGGGTTCATAAACCCTTTGGGTTTTAGTATTGATCCCTTTGCTGATTATTCCTTTAGGTTTACAATATCAATCCTTTGGGTTTACTATTCCCTTAGGTTTATAATATTGATCATGGTAAACCATTATCAACCATAGCCAACCATGGTTCAATGTCACATTGTGATAACAATTGTCTCACCATGAAAATAAATAATAATCCCTTGGGTTTATTATTCCCTTGGTTTATAATCCCTTGGGCTTTTAGCATTAATCCCTTGGGTTTATTGTTCATTGGGGTTTTAGTATTAATCCCTTGGGTTTATTTTTCATTTTGGTTTATAATATCAATCCTTGGGTTCATTATTCCATTTGGTTTATAATATCAATCATTGTAAACCATTGCCAATCATAGCCAAACATGGTCAATCATGGTTGAATGTCGCATTTGACAAGAATTGTCTCACCATCAAAATAAACCATGTTTATTTTAGTGTTTGTAGTATTTATATTTGGGTTTATAATATTATTCCCATTCTTCAATGTTGTTGGGTCTATAGTATTAGGCCCTTTCGTTTAATATTATTCGATTGGGTTCGTAATCCCTTGGGATTTTAGTATTAATCCCTTGGGTTTATTGTTCATTGGGGTTTTAGTATTAATCCCTTGGGTTTATTGTTCATTTGGGTTTATAATATTAATCCCTTGGGCTCATTATTGTGTTTGGTTTATAATATCAATCATTGTAAACCATTGTCAACCATAGCCAAACATGGTCAACCATGGTTGAATGTTGCATTGTGACAAGAATTGTCTCACCATCAAAATAAACCATGTTTATTTTAGTGTTTGTAGTATTTATATTTGGGTTTACCAATGTTGGTTTTATAATATTAATCCCTTAGTTGAATGTTGCATTTTGACAAATATTGACTCACCATGAAAATAAACCATGTTTATTTTAGTGTTTGTAGTGTTTATATTTGACTTTAACAATGTTGGGTTTATAATATTAGTCCCATGGGTTTAATATTATTTCCTTGGGTTCATAAACCCTTGGGGTTTTAGTATTGATCCCTTTGTTTATTATTCCTTTAGGTTTATAATATCAATCCCTTGGGTTTATTATTCCCTTAGGTTTATAATATCGATCATGGTAAACCATTATCATTCATAGCCAACCATGGTTCAATGTCACATTGTGACAGCGATTGTCTCACCATTAAAATAAATAATAATCCCTTGGGCTTTTAGTATTAATCCCTTGGGTTTATTGTTCATTGGGGTTTTAGTATTAATCCCTTGGTTTTATTGTTCATTTGGGTTTATAATATCAATCCCTTGCGTTCATTATTCTGTTTGGTTTATAATATCAATCATTGTAAACCATTGGGTTTATAATATTAGTCCCATTGCTTCAATGTTGTTGGGTTTATAGTATTAGGCCCTTAGTTTAATATTATTCCATTGGGTTCATAATCCTTTTTAGTGTTAATCCCTTGGGTTTATTATTCATTAGGGTTTTAGTATCAATCCCTTGGGTTTATTGTTCATTTGGGTTTATAGTATCAATCCCTTAGGTTCATTATTATGTTTGGTTTATAATATCAATCATTTTAAACCATTGTCAATCATGGTTGAATGTCGCATTGTGACAAGAATTGTCTCGCCATCAAAATAAACCATGTTTATTTAAGTGTTTGTGGTATTTATATTTGGGTTTGCTAATGTTGGTTTTATAATATTAGTCCCTTGGTTGAATGTCTCATTTTGACAAAGAGTGACTCACCATGAAAATAAACCATGTTTATTTTAGTGTTTGTAGTGTTTATATTTGGGTTTAACAATGTTGGGTTTATAATATTAGTCCGATGGGTTTAATATTATTTCCTTGGGTTCATAAACCCTTAGGGTTTTAGTATTGATCCCTTTGTTTATTATTCCTTTAAGTTTATAATATCAATCCCTTGGGTTTATTATTCACTTAGGTTTATAATATCGATCATTGTAAACCATTGTCAATCATAGCCAACAATGGTTCAATGTCACATTGTGACAACAATTGTCTCACCATGAAATAAATAATAATCCGTTGGCCTTTTAGTATTAATCCCTTGGGTTTATTGTTCATTGGGATTTTAGTATAAATCCCTTGGGTTTATTGTTCATTTGGGTTTATAATATCAACCCCTTGGGTTAATTATTATGTTTGGTTTATAATATCAATCATTGTAAACCATTGCCAAACATAGCCAAACATGGTCAATCATGGTTGAATGTCACATTGTGATAAGAATTGTCTCACCATCAAAGTAAACCATGTTTATTTTAGTGTTTGTAGTATTTATATTTGGGTTTACCAATGTTGGGCTTATTAAATTAGTCCCATGCTTCAATGTTGTTGGGTCTCTAGTATTAGGCCCTTTGGTTTAGTATTATTCTATAGGGTTCATAATCCCTTGGGCTTTTAGTATTAATCCCTTGGGTTTATTATTCATTGGGGTTTTAGTATTACTCCCTTGGGTTTATTGTTCATTTGTGTTTATAATATCAATCCCTTGGATTCATTATTGCATTTGGTTTATAATATAAATAATTATAAACCATTGTCAATCATAGCCAGACATGGTCAATTATGGTTGAATGTCACATTGTGACAAGAATTGTCTCACCATAAAAATAAACCATGTTTATTTTAGTGTTTGTAGTATTTATATTTGGGTTTACCAATGTTCATTTTATAATATTAGTCCCGTGATTGAATGTCACATTTTGACAAAGATTAACTCGCCATGAAAATAAACCGTGTTTATTTTAGTGTTTGTAGTGTTTATATTTGGGTTTAACAATGTTGGGTTCATAATATTAGTCCCATGGGTTTGATATTATTTCCTTGGGTTCATAAACCCTTGGGGTTTTATTATTGATCCTTTTGTTTATTATTCCTTTAGGTTTATAATATCAATCTCTTGGGATTATTATTCCCTTAGGTTTAGAATATCGATCATGGTTAACCATTGTCAATCATAGCCAACCATAGTTCAATGTCACATTCTGACAACAATTGCACCATGAAAATAAATAATAATCCCTTGGGTTTATTATTCCTTTGGGTTTATTATATCAATCCCTTGGGTTTATAATCCCTGAGCTTTTAGTATTAATCCCTTGGGTTTATTGTTCATTGGGGTTTTAGTATTAATCCCTTGGGTTTATTGCTCATTTGGGTTTATAATATCAATCCCTTGGGTTCATTATTCTATTTGGTTTATAATATCAATCATTGTAAATCATTGCCAATCATAGCCAAACATGGTCAATCATGGTTGAATGTCGCATTGTGACAAGAATTGTCTCACCATCAAAATAAACCATGTTCATTTTAGTGTTTGTATTATTTATATTTGGGTTTACCAATGTTGGGTTTATAATATTAGTCCCATGCTTCAATGTTGTTGGGTCTATAATATTTGGCCCTTTGGGTTAATATGATTCCATTGGGTTCATAATACCTTGGGCTTTTAGTATTAATCCCTTGGGTTTATTGTTCATTGGGGTTTTAGTATTAATCCCTTGGGTTTATTGTTCATTTGGGTTTATAATATCAATTCCTTGGGTTCATTATTGTGTTTGGTTTATAATATCAATCATTGTAAAACATTGTCAATCATAGCCAAACATGGTCAATCATGGTTGAATGTCACATTGTGACAAGAATTGTCTCACCATCAAAATAAAACATGTTTATTTTAGTGTTTGTGATGGCGAGAGTGCAGATGTTAAAGATAGTCTCTCCAATTTGGCTACAATCTCCTCAAAATCTGCCTCTCTTTCCCTTGTATTTTCTTTTGGCCAGTCATTACACTGATAGCTTCATTTCTTTTCAACAAGTCACAACCTTTCTAGTTTATAATCAAAGGTAACAAATTTAAGAATTTTACACAGCCTTTACAAGGGAACTATGCATCTATGATTAATCGATCTTTCAAAGGAAGGATTTACGCAACAAACTATGCAACAGCAATTCAATAGATCTTACTTTAATACAATGGTGTTTGAATACCAATGAACCAACCCCGCTGAGCTCAGACCATTCAAACAAACCGAATCGTTTATGAAATGGCAACCGCGAACAGTAATTAAAGTATAAATAATTAATGGAACGCTCTGCCAGCAGACAGCACGTTCTTTTGAGCCAATCGTTGGGAGGATCTGGTCACTACAATGAATTTACACCCTATTATGCACAAACAACCATGAAACGATGATGGAAAAAACGCAGCGCTCCAATTCTTTGACTGTAGTTCGAACTTTAAACAAATGAAGATAAAAATATCACAACGCATATGCAGCCACACACATATCTTTGTATTCGACCTCAATCGCTGGAGAATAGGCTTCGAACTCGATCGCTGGAGAATACGCTACCAAGGTATTTAATACACAATTTTATATATATCACATATCAGTTGCGCCCATGTAAAGATGCAGAGATTCTTACTTGTCAGCGACTTCAAAAAATACCCATTAACAATATATCATTCAGTTTCATTACATGAGAGAGAGAGTTTCATCAAAAAACACTGGCATTGCCTCCTCCCCTCAGCTTGGCGGCCAAGTCTTTTTTTTATTCCTATGGATAACTTTGCCTTATTACAAAAGCTAAACTTTTACATAGTAAATTAAGGTTTTTTTACAACTAGTCTAGCATGCTTTATTATCTACTTTTATGCTAAATTTAACTAGAAAAGATAGCATGCTTTATTCCCTATCTTGTTCCTAATTTTTAACTAAAAAAAACATAGAAACAACATTCAAAATGATCCCACTCCTTGCCTGTAGATTTTTTTTTTTTTTTTGGATAAATCGGAAGATTTTTCCCCTCTGAGTCACATGCTCCTGCATCAGACTCCTGAGGATAAAATTATTCATGGGCTCCTGTCCATGAGCTCGTCTACAGATTTGCCTAGTTTCTGTAGAACATCTTCTATAACCCAAGTAGCTTCAGTGATTCGCTATCCTTTCCATTTTACCAGATACTAGAAGTACTCTCTTCTCCTTGTCTTCTTATGCACCTTCTTGTCTAGAATTCTTTCTGGCTGTAAATTCTTTGTTGTGGGTAGCTGTTTTACCTGTTAATCTCTGGAGTCTCTTGATCATGTGTTGTATTATCTGTAGCTTCATTCTCATACTTATACAAGTCTGCAACATTAAAAATTGGTGATATTCCCACACCAGGTGGTAATTCAATCTCATAAGCATTTGCAGATAATTTCCTTAGTATCTTGCATGGCCCAATTTTCTTGGATTTTAACTTATTATACTCCCCTTTTGGAAATATCTCCTTTCTGAGATGTGCTAAAACTAAGTCTCCAAATTCAAAGTTCACTTCTCTTCTCCTCATGTCTGCTCTGGTTTTGTATTTGATGTTGCTATCTTGTAGCTGTTGTTTCACCTGTTCATGTATCACCTGCATTCTGGAAGCAAATTCTTCACCTTCTGCACTCCACATTTCTTCTTTTCCCAAATTTCTTAATTCAGATATTCCTCTAGGATGCATTCCATAAACAATATGGAATGTGCTCTATCCCATGCTCCTTTTTGGTGAGTCATTATATGCATACTCAACTTGTGGTAACACTTGGTCCCATTGCTTTGGATGCTCTACAGTAAGGCTCCTCAAAAGATTGCCTAAACTTCTATTCACAACTTCAGTCTATCCATCGGTTTGAGGATGATAGGCAGAATTGAAACTTAAATTAGTTGCCAGCTTCTTCCATAGTGTTCTCTAGAAATGTCCCACGAACTTTGAATCCTTGTCTGAAACAATGCTTTTGGGAATCCATGCAATCTTACAATTTCTTTAAAAAACAAGTTAGCGATATGAAAAGCATCACTAGTTTTATAGCAGGGAATAAAGTGTGCCATTTTTGAAAATCTATCCACTACAACAAAGATTGAATCATACCCTCTTTGAGTCTTCGATAATCCCAGCACAAAATCCATACTTACCATATCCAAAGGCTTATCTGGAATTAGCAATGGAATATATAATCCTGTGTTCTGGCTTCTTCCTTTTGCATACTGGCAGACTTTACAATTTCTTACATAATTCTCTACTTCAGATTTCATTTTTGGCCAAAAATAAAATCTGTTGAGTTTCTCAAAATTCTTCTCTGTACCAAAATGTCCTGCAAGTCCTCCACTATGCTTTTCTTTGATTAAATTCTCTCTCATCGAAGAGGTTGGTATGCACAGCTGATTTTTCTTAAATAACAGTCCATCCTGTAGAAAATAATCCAACCACTTGCTCCTATCTACCAAGGCTGGATTTTTACAAGCCTCAAATGCCTATTTAAAATCTGAATCATTTTCATATAATTCCTTATGAAAATAAAAACCCAACACTTGGATTTGACCTTCCTGCAACAATACATTCCTTCTACTTAAGGCATTTGCAACTTTGTTTGACTGCCCAGTTATATGCTTCAACACAAAGTGAAAACTTTGAAGATATTCTACCCATTTAGCATTTCTTTGGCTGAGCTTTGGCTACTGCATTATAAAATGCAATGCATGGTTATCTGAATATAGAATAAATTCTTTTGACATCAAATAATGCTTCCATTTCTTTAATGCCTGCACAACTACGTAAAACTCCTTATCATAAGAAGAATATTTCCTTTTTGCATCATTTAGCTTTTCACTGAAATAAGATATCGGTCTATCTTCTTGGTTTAAAACTCCTCCAATTGCTTCTATGCTGGCATCACACTTAACTTGAAAAGTTTTGTTAAAATCAGGAAGAACCAAAACAGGGTTTTCAGTTATTTTCTTCTTTAACAGCTGAAAATTTATCTCTGCTTCAGCAGTCCATTTAAATGGATTCTTATTCTTTTTTATGGTCTCGATAATAGGTGCATTAATCTTACTAAAATTCTTAATGAATTTTCTGTAAAAACTAGCAAGACCATGAAAACTCCTTACCTCACAAACACTTTTGGGTGAAGTCCATTCCACAATTGCTTTGATCTTTTCTGGATCCATCTTTAACCCTTCGGCTGAAATCACAAATCCCAAGTACACCAACTCCTCTTTTATGAATAAACATTTCTTCAGGTTCAACAATAGTTTTTCTTGTTGTAGCTTCTGCAAGACATAATTTAAATGCCTCAAGTGCTCCTCCTTGGACCTTCTATAGACTAATATATTGTCCAGATATACTATTACATTTTACCAATGAATTCTTTAAGAACTTCATTCATAAGCCTCATGAATGTACTTGGTGCATTTGACAACCTAAAAGGCATCACTCTCCATTCATATAATCCTTCATTGGTCTTAAAAGCGGTTTTCCACTCATCCCCTTC
The DNA here is from genome assembly GCA_000404065.3 of Pinus taeda. Lineage (NCBI taxonomy): Eukaryota > Viridiplantae > Streptophyta > Pinopsida > Pinales > Pinaceae > Pinus > Pinus taeda. The sequence continues at coordinate 93,067 of APFE031736222.1, forward strand.
TCTTATCCTTATCTGATGATACCCACTTTTAAGATCTAGTTTTGAAAAATATTTTGCTCCAGACAAGCAATCCATTAAATCTTCTATTCTGGGTAGCGGAAATCTGTCCCTGATTGTGATCTTATTAATGGCTCTTGAATCTGTACACATTCTCCAGCGTCCATCTTTCTTTTGGCTCAGCACTGTTGGCACCGCACAAGGACTCAAGCTTTCTTTGATCAACCCCCTGTCAAGCAATTATTGCACCTGTTTCTTAACTTCTTCATTTTTTGCAGGATTCATCCTCTATGTTGCTTTGTTAGGCAGGCTTGCTCCAGGAATCAAATCTATATGATGGCTGATTCTTCGAATGGGCGGTAATTCATTAGGCAAATCATCAACAATAATATCATAATATTTCTCCAACATTTCTTTAATTTCAATGGGTAAATCAGAAACTTTAGTGGAATTCATGACTACCTTGGGCTTGCAAATTACAACAAAATTTACCTCATTTTCTTCCATCTACTTCAGATATTCCTTTCCTCCAAGTAACAAAGTTTTTGGATCAGATTTCTGTCCCAGTCCATCTCCTTCTTGCAGAGGCAGCAACGTATGATTAATACCATCCTTTCCAAACTTGTAGGTTTTTCTCTTCCCATCATGTATGGCTCCTCTGTCATATTTCCAAGGTCTTCCAAGCAATATGTGACACATGTCCATAGGCATCACATCACAAACAATTTTATCTTTGTACTTGCCCACTTGAAATTCCACTTCACACTGTTCACTTACAAATAGTTGATCTCCCTTTTGCAACCATGACACTTTATAAGGTGTTGGATGCTTCATTGTCTTCAGCTTTAATTTCTCCACTACTTCTATAGAAACCAAATTATCAGTGCTACCACTATAATTGATCATCTGGCAACATTTCCCTTGGACTTTGCATACTGTCCTAAATAAAGTCTTCCTTTGTGGCGGTTCAGCCATCTCCTTTGCTGGCTTAAGCAAAACTTTATTAAGTACCAGAGATTCTCCTCTTTCTGGTGTGTTTTCTTCTTCTGGTATTGTTTCCACTGGTGCCTCTCCCTCAACTGGAGCAACAACTACATTTCTCTGCTTTATTTCTGTATTCTTTGCGCACTCAAAAGATCTGTGTCCCAGCTTATTACATCTGTAGCATCTTATTTCTCTGCCTCTTCCTTTGCCTCCTCTTCCTCTAGAAAAACTCCCTCTGCCTCTTGCATCACCTCCTGTGGGTGCATGTTGGGTTGAGCTACTGCTAGCTCCTTCTTTAGGTGCTGTAGATCTTCCACTACCACCTTGACTTTCTTTTCCTCTAAAAGTCCCTCTCCCTCTGTCAGACTGCTTCCTCATGAGTTTTTCTTCAGCTTTCAGTGCTATCTGATAAGCTTCGTCTACTGTTTTAGGAGACAGCAGACTTATCTCATCCTGAATGTCCATCCTGAGGCCATTCATATATCTAGCCACCTTCTCATTTGTGTCTTGGGCTTCTCCAGCTCTTATGCTCACCTTATAGAACTCTTTTGTGTATTCTCTTATTGTTAAAGCTCTCTGTCTAAGATTTTGCATTTGTCTAAATAATGTTTGCTGATAATTACTCGGCAAAAACTTACCTTTTAACTTTGCGACCATTCTGCTCCAATTCTTGATTGGCTGCTTACCAAGTCTCCTCCTTTCCGCCTGCACACCATCCCACCAGAGCGCTGCATGGCCTATTAGTTTGGTGACAGCAAACTTTACTTTCTTCTCATCTTCCATTTCTTCATAATCGAAGAATTTCTCCATGCTATTAATCCAGTCGATCAATTCTTCTGGATTCAGTCCTCCTTGGTATACTGGTACTAATTGGTTCCATGGCCTCGCTATGGATTTCAACACTGACTGAAAGAACCTCATCTCAGGAGTAACCTGTACAGCTTCCTCCTCTGTAGCTTCAACTTCGGGCTCACTGACATCTCCATCATCTATGTTCCTGTCTGAGGTTAACGCATCCAATATAGCTCGCAGCTCTTCTAGGCTTTCCATTATTTCAGCATTCGCAACAGGCCGTCCTCTTCCACCACGTCCTCGTCCTCTTCCAACTCTGAAAGCCATCCTTCTCCTGCTCCTGAGATTCAATTCAATGTCAGTTGCTGGCTCTGATACCACTAATGATGGCGAGGAAGTTGACGCTAAAGATAGTCTCTCCAATTTGGCTGCAATCTCTTCAATATCCGCCTCTCTTTCCCTTGTATTATCTCCCAGCGTATCAGTCATTAAACTGATAGCTTCATTCCTTTTTTAAGAGTCACAGTCCTTCTAATTTATAATCGGAGGCAACAACTTAAAATCACAGTTTATTGCAGCCTTTACAAGGAACTATATTTATGATTATGGGCGACCTTTCAAAGAAAGGATTTACGCTACAAACTATGCAAGCACAATGCTTTAAATCTCGTTCCAATACAAAGATGGTTAGAATACCAACGAATCACCCCCGTAGAGCTCAGACCATCCAAACAGATTGAATTGGCTATTAAATGTACAACGCCTCTCCTCACACACAGTCAAACCAAAACAGATTTAATTGCATTTTTATATGCACACACAGCGCCCTCTGTTTGCTGTTGGTATAAACGATTAATCACCGCTCTGCCAACGGGCATTCCTCTCCCTTGCAATTAATTAGGAACGCCAGCGCCCTCTCCACGCACACAGTTATGTATTTAACAGCAATATGTTAAGGAACGCACCGCCCTTTCCATGCATATAACACTGCCTTCGAGCCAAACGTTGGAGAATCCGCCTTGAATTCAATAACTGGAGAATACGCTGCCCAGGTAATTAATACACGGTCTTATATATGTCACCTGTGATCGATTGCGCCCACGCCTTCAAGGTAATTAACTCACAGTGATATATGGATCACATATTAGTTTCACTCATGTGGAAGTTGCAGAATTATCAAACGATTACAGCGATTTCAAAATACCAATTCACAACCAATCTACACATCCATGCGGGGTTAACGCTTTCTCAAGATACGATCAAATCTGTTGCAAGTTCATTTATACAACAGAGTATTTGCCTTATCACAGGTAACGCAGAGCTGGATAGCTCTCTCACAAAACTTGCACAGAAATCAATTTTCTCAGTGACAGAGATTCAATGCCACATAAAAAAACACAATGTTTAACTATTCTCGGAATAAAAAAAAACTAATCCTCATTATTATTCCATCAATAATCTACAACTCCAACCTTATGGAAATAAATAGCTTTTGCAATAATTATAATTACAGACAAACAAATCCATAAATACGCAATCCAGATCTATGCACAAATAAGCTTCATTTATCCATAATCCTCCACATCAAATCAATATCCAAACCCATATTTACACAATGCGGCATCATTCCATGCCCTTCGACCTCTGCACTGCCCTCTCACCCCCAGCTTAGCGGCCAAGTTTTTTTTTATTCATATAGATAACTTTGCCTATTACAAAGCAACCTTTTACAGGGTAGTTTAAGGCTTTTTTACAATTTGTCTATCTTATGAAAAGATAGCAAGTTTTATTCTCCACTCCTATCCTACTTTAAAAAAAAAAAAAAAATAGCATGTTTTATTTTTATCCTATTTTTAACTAGAAAAACATAGAGACTGCATACTTTTTCCCTCTGAGTGGCATGCACCTGCATCAATATCACATGAAATTTTTGACAGTAGTTTATTGTCCATCCCTTGAACATGGCACTTACCTAGCATATTCCCTTTCGTTAGTCTCTCTTTGAACCCTACCATATTATGATTCTTTCTTTGGTACCATGATGTCCCTGCATCTTTCTGTCCTGCTCCTTTTGGTGTTCTTGAGACTAAAAGTTACCTGGTCTCTTTCGTGTCATGCCTTCGATTGTTCAAGGGATAGTCTACTCTCTGTTGACTTTATCAACCAAATGTATAAAAAAAGAGCAAATTAATTTAAAAGTAGATAAGCTAGCGTAATCCAGCTTAACTCTGGATCTACCAAGAGCTGAGAGGGATCAAATCTCTTGGGGTGGAAACTCTTTTTTAGAGTAAAAAGAGATTCGATTGATCCCTCCTGGTGCTTGGTAGATCCGGAGTTAAGATGGACTTAGGCTAGTTATCCACGAGTTATAGGGCATGGGATGTAATAAGTGAATAAGTGCACTGTTAAGGCACTTCTTATTTAATGGTCACTAGTTAGAGATGCCATTGGTGTTCCACCAACTTAACCCTCAACTAAAACTTATGGAGGTAGCACTTAGAATCCACCCCATATCACTGCTTGTGTAATAGTCATTGGTTCAAGATGCCATTGGTGTTCCACTATCTTAGCCCTCAACTAAAGATTATAATGATAACAATGAAAATCCACCTTATATTATGAAAATACTATACCTAACTAAAAATTATAATGATAACAATAAACATCTACTTTATATCATGAGAATAATACTAGTGTGTAATTGTTGATCTTTCTATATATATAAACACACAAAATTATTAATACATTGTAATTATTTATTTTAATGATATTTTTATATTGTCATATATATTGATTGGCACTAATAAATTTTTAGCCATTATGAACACTCTACTTATGTTCTCAACATTTTCTTCATTCCAAAAGCTTTTACAACATAACTAAAATTATAATCTTATAACATCAAAATTTAACTTAATGCTCATAAATGAAATGCTAAAAAAAAATCTAATAAACCACTCAAATTATATATATTTACATAATTTTGATTAAAATAATCCATAATAATCTCAGCAAAAATTAAATATCCAAAATTATAATCTAATCATTCCAAAACTTAACTTCCTTAACGAATAAATGCAACCAGAGACAAAACTATCTCCACAAATCAAATCAGCTTTTAAAGCAACGCAATCTTAAAAGCCAAAAATCTCATGAAGTATCCAAATGAAATCAATAAAA
>APFE031736222.1:98254-114190 GCA_000404065.3 Pinus taeda
AGGCCACAATATATATGAATATCAATAAAACTCTTTGGAACCCACAATAAGACGAACGCGCTGAGCCATATAAAATATAGCGTATGAACTATAGGGTCTAGAACCCAATCGCTCATCGCAATCGACACTTTCATATATATATATATATAGTCTTACAGACCTACCACAATTATAAAACAATAATACATATCGTTTCAGGTTCGTCATCGCAAATTGTGATCGACGGAACCCATATGCATGCATATAAAGGGCTTTCAATACAACAAACCCGCCAAACTTTTAAACACACTGTATATATTATTTCGGGTCTGGACCACCCATATCACAATCGCCGAAGTCGTATACATGTAATATAAGCAGTTTACATTGTTTCTGACCCGCCATCATTATAAAATATGGCATATATTTTATTGGGTCTCGTGTTTTCCTTTGTAAAATCCGATATATTTCTCCATTTCTTTTATATTTTGATTTCTGATATATTTGCCTCATCTTTTTTTCAAAATATTTTTTGAATGATTTTGAATAAAACAATAAATATATTATTATTATTCTAAATAATTATATTTGTACATATTTACTATAATATAATAAATATATATTATTTTTATTATTATACTTATAATGTTATTATTTTCTTTATAAGTTGTTTATATTAGATTTTTTTAATTAATATGAGGAGTCTAATATTCTTGTTATTTATTTTATTATTAATTAATTATATTAGGAGTTTATATAATATTTAATATCCATATAATATGTTAAAGTGTATATGTAAATAATTTGTTGTTAATATTTATATGTATTAATAATCCTAATACTAATAATAATTAACCCTACTTGTAAGCAAACCCTAAGATAAGTATTAAAATACTAAGCCTAAAATAATAATAAGAGTTTGTATTTATTATATATAAATATAAGATATGATAAGGAATAATATATTAGTGTGCTATTTAAGTTATAATACTATAAATAATAAATAATTGGTTTAGTGTTTTTTATATATAATATGGATATATTATTATGATAATGGTAATTTATAATGTATATTATTATATTTTATATTATTAATATTTTAATAAATATATATATTTATTGTATTATTATAATAGAACCATATAGTGTTATTTTTTATACTTTTATATTATTAGATTTTTACATGATAATATAATATTTCTTTTTTGTAAGCTGGGTGGTTCCGTTTTCTATTCACATAAAAGAAACATTACATAGTCAGGGTGGTCTCACCCTGCCCCGAAGGGAAACTGGGTTTTTTGACCACCGATAATTCTTTACAGCAACCCAAAAATAGAATGTTTTAAACTGTTCTTTTCTTACTTTATACCCTTTGTCTATTCCCCTATTACTAGCTATAAACTGCTTCCTATTTATAAAATCATTAAAGTTTTGCATGCCTAATAGTAGAGCAAAACAAAACAGATCCTATATCCAAAACAGAAACATGCCTTTGTTCATTGTTTTTCTAGATCAGCTTGCTGAGCTTTCTCCTTCTTCACCAGCATTCCGCTTGCCTCCAGCTGTTTTTGCAGGTCCTCCAGTCTTTTATCTTGCATAAGTAGGGTTATGACTATGTTCTTTAATTCTTTTTTCAAATTTGGGATGCTCTGGGCCATCTCAGCCATTTCCATGGCTACTTGTTCTAAGGCTTTTGTCATGAGCCTTTTCATGACCCAGTACAAGTGAAGAGACTGCCTGCAAAGGGTCATTCTACCTCTGGTATGACCAGGGTCAGGCATGAGAGTAATCCAATCCTCCATCTCTTCTTCAGATTGGGCTTCAGATTGGGCCTGGATGGCTTCTTCTTCCCAGTGTTCCATAATTCTCCTCATCTTAGGATTGGACTTCTCCCTATACTCCTTCTCAGCTATTCTGACTCTGTTGCCAATTGTTTACCTTGTCCGCTGCATCTCATCACCCATGGCAGGCTCTGCCTCCTCCTCCAGGGTGGGGCTGCATTGACGCCCCCTTCTACTTCTCCCTTCCACCAGGTCTTTCTGCCGACGGCCGCCTCTGCCTCTGCGTCCCTTCCCTCCTCGGGCGCCTCCCCTGCCTCTACCTGCAGACTGAGTTGGGACGCCTCCTACTCCGTCGATTTCAGCTGCTGGGTGACATTTCCACCGACCTTTCCACGCAGCATTCTCCTGTTCATCCTCCGGCTCCTCGCTCTCCCCTTCTGAAATCTCAAACACCTGAATTTTCGGCTGCACTTCTTCCTCAACCTTTCGTTTTCCTTTCCTGTCTGCTTCAACCTTGTTCTGTTCTTCATGGCCACTGCTACGCATCCACCTTCTTGCACTCCTGCTTCCTTCCGCCTCCATCTTCCTTCGCCCACTGCAATAATCTCCACCCACTTCCCTCCGGAATCTGTTCGGGCTGCAGCGTCGTCCTGGACTCCAGGCTTGAGGTGGAATACTCTTCTCTCGGCGCTCTTCTCGTCGCCACCCTTCGCTCTCAAAACTCCTCTGTATGTCGGTATCATTTACTGTTTTATTCTGGTGGGTAAGCCCGAGGCCTGCAGCATTATGAACTGATTCGTTCGTCGTCCTTCCGTCCCTTCCAACTATCAGCTGGCCTGCTCCACTATGCTGCCGGCCGCTCCACTTGCTAGTGGCATTAATGCCATGATCTTCGTCTGCTGCAACCTGTATCATGCGCCGCCGTTTCATGATGTCCCTCCTTGCCAGCTCAGCCAACCCGATCGGGTGATCAATTTCCTTTTGTATTATCCATTGCTGCTTCATCATGGTCTTGATTTAAAATTGTTTTGAGGTCGTCCCAGTTGTGATCTCTCTCTCTAGGGATGGCCAACTTCTATCCAATTTGCTAGTTGCTTCCTTGCTTCCCCAATTTGCTAGGAAATCCGTCGCCTTATTTCCATTTCGTCGGACATGATTGATGGTCTTGTAATCAATCTTGTTTAACATTTCCTCAATGTCTTTGATGATAGCTACAGTCCTCCAACTTTTGGCTACTTTATCCCACCTCTACCCATCCTTGAGTTTCCACAACATCTCAATCGTGATTTGCGAATCCCCTTCAATTTCTAGGTTCATGTACCTATTTCGAACAGCTATCCTCAGGCCCTCGTGAACAGCCCAAAGTTCAGCTTCATTGTTTGTCATCTCTCCTACCCATTCAGCAAAAATCCATCTGGTTTTTCCTTTGCCATCCCGAAAGACGCCTCCAAGACCTGCCGTGCCTGGATTACCTTTTGAAGCTCCATCGAAGTTCAATATGATGGAGTGAATCCTGGGGAAACTAAATTGATTGGGAATTTGAACCTGGGGGTTGTTTTTCCTCTCTGTTCTTGGGTAGATCATAATGAATTCTAAGTTCAGCATTGAGGCTATTCTTCCTTCATTTTGATCCAGCTTCCAATCCTCCTCATCCCAGGTGTCTGAAAGCACAGTTTCTTTAATTGCTTTGCTTATCTCTTCCCAAACCTTTTCTGGTCTATTGTTTTGCCCCCTGAATATTCTTTTATTTCGCTCCTTCCATATGAACCAGATCACAAAGCCAGCCGTTAGACTCCATATTATTCTAACCACTTTGATGTGGAATTGCCTTAATCCCCATTGATCTATGGTCTTGCGGATACTAGTCGAGTCTCTCATTGTTCTACCGAATATAAGTCTAGTCTTCTCCCATATGCTTTCAGTGTAAGGACACTTGTTTAGAAGGTGTTCTTGATTTTCTGCTTCCCTGTTACAGGGGCTGCATCTTGACAGACCTTAAAAACCCCTTTTTATGATTTTATCCCAGGTTAATATCTTCCCTTTGCTAACCAACCAGGCAAAGATTGTGACTTTTGGCCACCATTTCCCTTCCCAAATCTTCTTCCAGTCTTGAGCTTCTTCATCCTAAATCTGCCTTGTTGTCAGGAAGTAGGCTTCCTTTACTGTGAAAGTCCCTCTCATTGTTTTACCCCATCTTAGGATGTCCTCCCCAGTCCTGTTTCTTATTTTTCTGAGATCCATTTCTCTGAGGTAAATTTCATCAGTCTCCATGTTTATATTTTCAGTCCATTCTCCCTGTTTTTTCCATTTTCTCCATATTTCTCCATTTTATTCTTCCACCCAATAGTCCTTAACATTATACATCCCTATCCTTTGTGCTCTCTGTTGAAGATCTTGAAAAGTTTGTATTTCTTTCATCTTTCCTTTTTGCTGCCATCCATCTTCCCAAAATTTTGCTTTCTCTCCTCCCTGGATCTCCCAGAAGGCATATTGGTTAATCAATTCTCTATTCTGGCTCGCCAAATTCCAAATTGATGACCCCTTTGGGGTATTTGCGATTCTCAAATTTTCAGTTGTTTGTTCCGGCATATTATATTTGTATTCCCAAATTTTCTTCCATACATCTGTCCCTCCTTGCAGCCATCTCCACCATAATTTTTCCCCTAAAACTTTATTGAGAATTTCAGGATCCCTCACCCCCAAACCTCCCTCTTCTTTTCTTTGGATCAAATTTTCCCAGGAAACGAGGGCCCATTTCCTTTGTTGAGTTGGACCTCCCCAAACAAACTTTCCAAAGATCTCCCTTAGTTTTGCACAGACGCCTTTCGAGGCTGCTCTTATAGATAGGGTATACACTGGTATTGATTGGAGAACAGACTTTAGGAGGACTATGTGGCTGGCGATGTTCAGAGATCTGAACGACTAGTTTGATAACCTCCTTTTTATCTTGTCAATAGCTTCTTGCCAGTTCTTCATTCGAGTTGGATGTATGTCCAGTTGATTACCTAGATACTTTGTAGGTAGTTCTCCTTGTTTGAAGCCCAAGGTTCTGGTGAGGTGGGCCTTGATTGCCTCCGGGGTGTTAAAAATGAAAGTGCATGATTTCTCCTTATTGATCTCCATGCCAGAAGCTTCCGTAAAGACATCCAAGACTTCCTTTATTATCCTGACCTCCCTGAGGCTGACTTCTCCGAATAGCATTATATCATCAACAAATTGTTGATGTGTGATAGCGAAATTGTTTCCCCAAAGATTTAGTCCTCTAATCTTGTTTCTCCTAGATTCCCTTTTTATAATTCACCCGAGTCCATCTGGTGCTAGAATAAAGAGAAAGAGTGATAATGGATCACCTTGCCTGATACCCCTTGAGGCATTAAAGGTCTTTGTTGGAGTACCGTTGACCAAGATTGAGAAAATTGGGGTGGAGACCATGCTGAATATCCATTCAATCCAACGCTTTTCAAAACCATATGCTTCCAGCACCGCACAGAGATATCTCCAATTCAGTCGATCATACGCCTCTGAGAGATCTAATTTAATCATCATTCCTTTCCGCTTGTTTTGATTGAGGGAGTGAATCATCTCTTAGGCCACCACTAAACCATCTAGTATTTGCCTTCCTTCAACAAAACCTGTTTGCTCAGGGGAGATGATGCTTGGTAGGAGCGGTTTCAATCTTTTTTCTACCATAGTGGAAATTACTTTATAAATAACGTTACATAGGGCTATAGGTCGAAATCCTTGAGCTTCCTCAGAATTATTAGTTTTAGGAATCAAAGTTAAAAAAGTGGAATTCATACCTGACCACATTCTGTGCTTTAGCCGAGATTCTTCAACAACTTCCAGGATGTCCTGTCCCAGAAACTTCCACCCAGCATGATAAAATTCGACCGTAAAACCGTTCGGTCCCGGTGCTTTTCCTCTTTTCATGTTCATAACCACCTCTTCAACCTCTGCTAGTGTTGATGCTCGCATAAGGCCTTTGTTCTGCTCATCTGTGATCATTTTTGGGATTTCCTGACAAATTTGATTTATTGCTTCCCCTCTGTCATCCTAGGTTTCGGTGAGGATCCCCTTATGGTAATCAACAAGAACTTTCTCTATGCCATCTTGTTCTATTACTCTCTCCCCTACTTCATTCTTGATCGAGAAGATCTGGTTCTGCTGCCTGTGTTGAATCATCGCTTAGTGAAAGAATTTAGTATTTCTCTCGCCTTCCCGAAGCCAATTTATTCTTGACTTCTGTCTCCATAGGATCTCCTCCTGTTTTCTCCTTTCCTCTAGCTGGTTTATTATTCTGCTCTCCTCCTTGCTCTTTTCTTCGTCTCTTCCCTCCAGGATAATTTGCTGCTGGACCTCCTCCATTGCCTTATCAAGTTTTTGTTTGTCCTCAAAAATATTCCCAAATTCCTCTTTGTTCCATTTTCTAATTTTGTTTTTTATTTCCTTAAGCCTTAATTGGAAAGTATGCATTTTGCATTGTCCTCTGACCTGACTCTGAGTCCACCATTCTTCTATTTTATGAAGGAAATCCATATTTTTGAGCCAAAAGGACTCAAATCGGAAAGGTTTCTTGCTTTTGATTTTTTTAATATCAATTTCTAAACATATCGGCCAATGATTAGAGCCTAATCCTCGGAGGATTTTGGCCTCTATGAAAACATCCTTGATCAGAACTTGCTCAGATAGGAGGAATCTATCCAGTTTTGATGCAATCTGGTTCCTGCCACCTCTCTTGTTATTCCAGGTGAACACTCCGTTTGTTGTTGGAATGTCTACTAATCTTAGATTTGTTATGAGCTCATTGAATTCCTCCATACTTGGATCCTGTCTCCTGATGCCTCCTCGTTTCTCTCCTAAATCCCGAATCAAATTGAAATCTCCGCCTAATATCCATAAATCATCCGAGATTATTTTTCTTACTGCCTGAATATTCCTCATAAACTCTTTTCGACCCATGGGAAGGTGAGGACCATACACTCCAGAAATGAGGATTCTTTCCTTCGTTCCTACTATCCTACATATTCCAGAAAGGATTCTGGGGAGGCTGATCCAATTTTCGAAAATGACCTCCTCTGAATTCCATAAGATTGCTAAACCACTTGCTGTCCCCTCCGCGTCCTGGGCCATGATTTCATATTTTGTTTTAGACTTTTCCAAAATTTCCTGTATCTGCTGTTGATTCATTTTAGTTTCTTGAATCAACATTATACTTGGTTTATCTCTCTTCAGTCTCTCCTTCAGGTACCTCTGCTTTCCTTTACTGTTAAGTCCCCTTATGTTCCAGCTTTTGATAATCATTTATAACTTTTTAGGGGGGTGTTGAAATACCTCAGACAGAGGTATCACTCTTCCGGAATTGACAAGAGTTTCTCCTACTGCTTGGATCGTCTCATTCAGGGGTTTCCTTCCTCTTTTCCTTCCTCCTTTGCCATGTCCGTCCATTCCTACGCTCTGAGACCCTGGCGCTTCTGATTGCTCCAGTCCGATCTCCATCGTTTCCCCTTTCTTCTCCTTGAATTTTTGAAAGGCCTCCTTGTGTTGATTTCAGGGATGAATCTCTCATCTAAATTCCTCCATTATTGCAGTATTTTTTTCATTATCCGCTCTTCTTCGGTCCCATTCTCTTTCCGCTTGTATGACCCTTGTGTAAGTTGTTCTTCTGTTGTTTCCTGGTGATCGCCCATTTCAACTTCAGTTTCTTTCGTTTGACTGATGGTTTTGCCAAGGGCATCCACTATGATTTCCATCGGGATAGTTTTTGTAGCCGGCTCTTCCTGTTTACCTCCTTCAGTCTCCTCATCCTCGTCTTGGAGGGCTTGGAGTTTGTTTTGATTTTCGACTGAGATATTTTTTCCTTTTGTTTGCCCTTTTTGTCCCTCGGTACGCGGTTTCTGTCTCCTATGGACTTCCTTGAAACCCCTCTCTTCTGTCTCAGTTGCCGCCGTTTTTCTTGGCTCTTCTTCTATTATTCTTTTAAGCTCTCTTTCCCTGTTCTGTGGGCATTCCCTAAACAGGTGTCCATATTCGTGGCATTTACGACATCTAAAGGGAATGTGCTCGTAATCTAATGGCTGCTGCCAAATTTCATCATGATACTCCGCTTCCACATATTCAGGCAATGGCTCTGCTATATTCATATATACGCAGATCCTTGCGTAAGATGTGAATTTTCCCCTCTTGGTTGTTTCTACAACTTTGACAAAGGCCCCTATTGAGTTTCCAATTCCTTCTAAAATCTCAGGGTTCCAAAACTCTGATGGTAGTTCAAACAAATGAACCCAAACGGGAGCAACAAGCAATTTTTCTGCATCCGGGTTGTACCACTCCTCCCAATGTCTCATGAATAACCCTGCATTATTCATGAAATATGGTCCCTCTTCAAAGATTCTTTCCTTATCCTCTAGGTTTACAAAGATGACTGTAAAGAAACCCTTTGCTCCAAGTTTCAAGTCAATATGCCTTTTTGGTTTCCATCTTAATTGGATCCATTTTACCAAATCTCTCTCAGAGGGCCAAAAACCTATAAACTTATAGATTAAAGCATGGTCTTTCATATAGCTGCGATAATCTTCCAATTTATTGTTTGGGATCACATACCTTAGTCGTTTCTGAGCCCTTGGAAGGCATCTACCCCCCATTTTTGCTTGCCATCGACTACCCAAGACCGGGTTATCTTTGTCGTCATCCATCTGAGGCTCTGATCTGCTTCCGCATATTTCATCATTACACAGTACACAGTACAATTTAAATCCCCTCCAATCAATAGAGAGTCTCGGTCAAGAAGCTCAGAGGACAAAAAGTGATCCCAAAAGGGAGATCGCTCTTTGTAGGGTGCATAGACATTTAAAATATGAACAGTCCAGGGAGAACCCCTATTTTCACTATTTTCTATTCAATGATTTGATGGTCTCGTTTGGTAAATTTGTTTCAAGAAAATAGAAATCGTAATAAATATGTACCAAGTGTGATGGTTATATGCGTTGATTTCAAAGAAAAACTTTAAAGCCAAGATATTTATCAGGCCCAGCTGGCTAACCGGCCGCCTTGAGAAATAATCCCCAGTTCAGAAAAGAGCCCTAAAATAATTAAGGAAAGTTTTAGGATTAAGTGCTACCAAAAGATTCTAGATCAATAAGAAAAATAATAAAGGGTAGAAACAATATATACCAGTTTATGATAAAAATTGATCGTTGAAAGTTGAATTCTATATAATGAACCATATAACTCTCGTTAATCCTCTAAATATAAATAAACCCACACGGTGCCTAGGTAATTATTAAATGAAGTACTAAAAAGAGGAAAATATTAAGAAGAAAAGTACATTTTACACGAGCTTGATAACATATAGTACATAGTGGAAATGATTTATTATGGAAGCCGATACATAAATCTAAAAAAACAAAAAATTACACTACAAAGGAATTGAATAAAACAAAAAGCTCTTTTACCTACGTTTATTTCCTCGCTCGAATAAAGTTAAATGTAAAAACAAACAAAAGAAAATGTGTGCAGTGGGTGTTACAAATATGTTGTTCAATTTCCTCACTCGGGTAATGTTAAATGTAAAAACAAACAAAAAAAATTGTGCAGTGGGTGTAAGTGTAGGTTACAAATATGTTATTCAATCTAATTTTTTAGATTATTTTATTTTTTTATAGACTTTATAGGTTATTGTTTTATTGAATTTTTTAGTCTTATTTTGATTCTTATGTAGGATATGTACTTGTATGGAGCAGAATATAGAATGATATAGCTGTACATAATGTGATTTTATTATTAAATAGAATTATGTTTTTTACGAGGAAAAGAACATTAGACTACAAATATTAAAATTTTAATAGATAAAAAAGAAGTACAATAATCTTATCTTATTTGCTCATTGAAATTTTTTTGTTGGAGTTTTTTAAATGAAAGTTGTCCTATTTCAAAATCTTTTTTTTAATGGTGTTCAGTTCTTGTTAACTTTGGTATAGATATAAATTTTATATTAGATAGTGGTTAAAAGTAAGTGGCTAAATTGTCAAAATTGATGAAATTTTTTATTTTGGAATTTTTGTTTCTAATATTATGTCTACCCAACCCAAAAATATAATTAAAATTTTATTTTAACTATTAATTTTTTCTATTAAAATAATTTTAAAAACATATAAATGATTAAAAATAACAATATAATATATATTATTTTTTTGTTTTTAAATTCTTACTTTCAACGTCAAACCTACCAAGTACTAGAAAAATGAATACACTAAAATACAAAAAAGGGAACTAATATAAATATAAGACAAGCCTTAATATCTTAAATTAATTTGGACAACAAAGTATAATTACCCTAATGTTAATGACTACTAATAATTAATTAGTAGTTTTTGTATATGAGGTGTAGATAAGTGGATTTGAGTGTTTCATCCATTAAAGGAGCTAACCACAACTTAAACTTACCCAACAACAACCAAAAAACCCTTCATAGTAAATAAAATTATTATATTAAAATGTTTTATTTATTCCACTGAAAATAAAAAAATAAAAAACAAAACTATTAAAAGCCGGTGGATAAAAAAAATTCAAAAAATCTTGCAATAGTAGTGTTTGAATCATGTTTCACCATCAAAAACCTTTGAAATATTCAAAATCTTGAAATTGTAACTTAAATTTACAAAAATCCCTAACAATCTTTATCAAAATCTAACCGAAATTTCCATTTTTTTCAAAAAAAAATAAAAAATAAAATCTTTTAAAATCTTTTAATACTAAAATGTTCACATAATAACCTTAAAAACAAAATTATGCACATAAAAGCAAAATACATAAGCAAAAGTATTGTACCGCTCAATGGATAACGTCTGGATGTTGTCTAATCGGGGATGGAATTTGAAAAATTGTCCATTGTCAAGTCATTTAAAGTGTAGAAATATTGCAAAGTCAAATGTAAAACCTTTGAAGTTCTAACCCTGTTTTAATGAAGTTCAGAAGTTGAAAATTTGTTCATTGTGAAGTCATTTAAAGTGTAAAAACATTGCAGAGTCAAATGTCAAAACCTTCCAATTAGCAGCTCTGTTTTAAGTTCTAACCCTGTTTTAATGATATGGGCATCATATATATCACGTCAATTGTCAGACAGCTTGTACCGATCCGCTGCTAAATCCCGGAACATGGACCACCTGGACCGACAAAAATTGTTTAGTTTCAATCAATAATGACCTTGACCCTTAAGCTATAGCCACTCTAGTTAGCCCCAGAAATTGCCCAGAAAGTTATGGAAATAGAGATATTTAGAAAAAATCTGGTTACAATTTTTTAAATCTAAATTATAATTATTAAATTTTAAAATTTTAAATATTTCCGAAATTGCCCAGAAAGTTATGGAAATAGATATATTTAGAGAAATTTAGTTTAAATTTTGTAAATCCAAATTATAATTATTAAATTTTAAAATTTTAAATATTTTATAAGGTTTTTGAGAGTGTTAATCTATTTCTATATAAACATTATTCAAGTACTAGACATTTTAATGATGCTCAACCATAAAAAACAATATGGAATTCCAGCCATTCCAGCTGGCCGTCCGGGCAATTCCTTAGCTATATAGTGACGCCGCTTCCCCGCCTTATTATAATATCACACAGCACCTCAAGGCCCTGGCCCCTCGGTAACTGCAATTTTCTGATTTTTCAATGGATTTACTGTCTGTGTTTATTCTTCCAGAAATGCCAATGCTCGCCTATCTTCTGCTGGCAATCGTATCCGCTTGCTTGATCTACTGGCCACTTCGTCCATCTGCTAAATTGCCGCCCGGTCCCAATGCTTGGCCCATAATCGGAAACCTGAATCTCATGGGAAAACTACCCCACAGGTCTTTGGATCGACTCTCCAAAACATACGGCCCCCTTATGTATCTCAGACTCGGATCCATGCCCTGCGTGGTCGCCTCATCGGCTGATATGGCCCGAGAGTTTCTCACGACACACGACCTCACATTCTCGTCCCGACCCCGGGTCGCAGCAGGGAAATACACGCTCTACAACTCCTGCAATATCACCTGGTCTCCCTTCGGAGAGCACTGGCGACTGGCCAGGAAAATCTGCCTCGTGGAGCTCTTCAGTGCCAAGCGCCTCGAATCCTCCGAGCACATCAGAATAGAAGAGGTGGCCCGTATGGTAGATTCAGTGTTCGAAACCTGCCAGCTGGGCCTCCCTGTAAAAATCAGGGAAGAGACATATGCTATGAGCAATAATATAATTTCCCGCATGGTGTTGGGAAGAAGGTATTTGGACAAGGAAGTGGGGAACAAGATGAGGTCCAAGGAATTCAAGGAGATGTTGGAAGAGCTGTTTGTGCTGAACGGGGTTTTTAATATTGGAGACTTCATACCGTGGCTCGCCTGGCTGGATCTCCAGGGTTACGTCCGGCGCATGAAGACGCTGAGCAAGCGGTTGGATGCATTTCTGGAGGAAGTAGTGGAAGAGCACGACAGACGAAGAAAAGGCGTGGAGAATTATGTGGCGAAGGATATGGTGGACGTTCTGCTGCAGCAGGCCGACGACCCCCTACTGAATCTGAATCGAATCAGAGTCAAAGCATACACTCTGGCATGTACTTTGCAACTTTTCCCATCTCATTGCCATGCTCTTTTATTGTATTGCTAATCTTTTTTGAATTGTTTGTGTGCAGGACATGATCGCTGGCGGCACCGAGACCGCTGCGACGGCGGTGGAGTGGGGCCTGTCGGCGCTTCTGAAAAATCCGGGGACTTTGGAAAGAGCCATGGAAGAGCTGGACAGAGTTGTGGGAAGAGAGCGGTGGGTGGAAGAGAAGGACATCTGTGAGCTAGATTATCTGCAGTGGATAGTGAAGGAGACGATGAGGCTCTATCCAATGGTTCCCTTGCTCGTCCCTCATCTCTCCACTCAGGCCTGCAGAATAGCAGGATACGACATTCCTGCGAACACGAGGTTGATCGTCAATGTGTGGACTATCGGCCGGGACGGCGAGTTATGGGAGAACCCCGACGAGTTCCGGCCAGAGAGATTCAAAGGGAGCAAGGTGGACTTGAAAGGCAGAGATTACGAGCTGCTGCCATTTGGGTCGGGGAGGAGGATGTGCCCGGGATATAATCTGGGACTTAAAGTTGTTCAAATATCTCTGGCTAATCTCATCCATGGATTCCAGTGGAAGCTGCCTGATGGGCAAAACCCTAAGGACTTGGACATGGGCGAAGTGTTTGGGCTAACAACTCCTAAAACATACCCTCTTGTTGCAATGGCCCAACCTCGCCTGCCTTCCCATCTCTATAACTTCAATTCTTCCCACCCTTGAAAAGGCCGTGTCCGGCCTCGTCTATGGATATATAAGTTGATCTTCATCTGATATGTAAGTGAATCTACTACTAGTTGCTCTTATTACACATGGCCTCCACCTGTACAGTGTGCCATGGTTCCCGAGTGTTGTAATATGTAGTTTGCAGTGCTTGTATTAATTATATTACTAATAAAGTCCATGGCCGTCTATTTGCGTTGCAGTCTTTCTTTTTGCCAGGTAAGTTTTAAATAGGTTATTAACTTATAATTAGATTTTACATTAATTTATAATTAAATTTTAAATAAAATTTGGAAATTTCCCAAAACTGCCTAGTCTCAGGATTATAGTGAACAAAGCAAGGGGAGTGATCTCTCTTACTGCCGAGCCATGAAAAGTGGGACTTGTTTTATGGACAAAGGTCATTTATTGATTAAATTGTATTTCTGAATGTTATAGAGATTATATAACGTGTGTATTGATATTTTTTTTTAACATTTTTTCTATATATAGATATATATGAAGTTCATATCACGTGTTAAAATATTTTTGAAATGTTCAAAATTTAAACATCTTATTTACATATTCTTTTACTTATAATTATTTTACATAAAAGTTAGGCCATATGCACAATTAATTAATTATGTATAACATATTTTTATTATTATTATAGCTAATATTGAGTTTCTATTTAGAGATTTATTTTTATATTAAGATCGACAAACATACTTACACATCACATCACCCTCACGAGTGGGTTATGTCTTACACATCACCTTGGCATTGGGTTGTAGAATGAGTCTCTCTGCTCAATAAAAATAAAAATAAAAATAAAATAATTAATAATTATAGTTATAATTAAATATTAGATTAGATCTATCTTAATTCCAAATCTACTCAATCTTCATTAGAGATCAGATTTCTTGAAATAGATTTTTTTTAATATTTCAATGAACTTCTCATACATCTAAAATTGAATAAATCTAAATTGATGTTTAAAACAATAAACTAATAATGTAAATATAAATAAGTTAAATGAATTGATGTTTAGAATAATAGACCACTTAATAATATAAATTTAAATAAGTTCAATGAATCTAAACTGATGTTTAGAACCATAGACAACTTAATAACGTAAATGTAAATAAAGGTAACCTTTTACCAATAAAAATTCTAATTATTTTATAAATTATCTTTCAAGTAAAATTTATAATTTCAATGTAAAATTATATAATTATACGAATTGGTTTTAAAAATATATATTAATTTTTTTATATGATATTAGTCAATGTTAATAGTTTATATTTTTAACCTATCGACAAATCGTATACAATTATTTAATCTACATAGATACATCTATGTTGATCTCTATGTGCTTATATCTAGCTCCGGAAAATTTGATTTACGCATGCGCTTAATAGGTAAGATTTGTTTTCCAACATTCAGATCGCTTTAAAGTGATTCGAACATGGTTATGAGGGGAACATTGCCTTTTTTATATTAATATATTTAATTTTATATTTGCTTTTTAATTAATATATTAATAATGAGTTGTGTTTTACTTCTATTTTTTTCAGTTTTGAAAGAGAATTCTATGAGCATATTTGTGGAGTTGTTATGGGCTCCCCTTATCCCCGATTGTTGGGAATCTCTTTATGGAAGATTTTGAGTCTAAAGCTTTCGCCTCCTCTCGTCTCTTACCAAAGTTATAGAAAATATTCGTGGATGACAAGGGTGTTGTTTGGTCTCATGGTCTTCATAATTTAGATCTGTTCTTCAGTCATCTTAATAATCAGTCCGCCGCCATTAAATTCACTATGGAAAAGGAAGTCGATGAATGTCTTCCGTTCCTGGATGTTCTCATCTCGAAGAATGATGATGGTTCCTTCTCTCACCAGGTTTTCCGAAAGAAAACGCATACTAATCAATATCTGCATGCTTCCTCCCATCATTTCCCCGCTCAGAAGTTAGGGGTTCTTAGCACGCTTGCTACCCGTGCTGTAAGAATATCTGATGAAAAGAGCTTGGAAAAGGAGAAGGCTCATCTCCTAGATGTCTTTGTGAAAAATGGTTATAGTAGACACCTAGGACA
Source organism: Pinus taeda (assembly GCA_000404065.3). Taxonomy (NCBI): domain Eukaryota; kingdom Viridiplantae; phylum Streptophyta; class Pinopsida; order Pinales; family Pinaceae; genus Pinus; species Pinus taeda. Next base: position 113,402 of record APFE031736222.1, read on the forward strand.
AAAAGGCTTCCTCCAGGCCCGTAAAAAGCCTTCAATTCCTAAAGATCCGAGCGATCGGGTCACAGGGGTTCACCTGCCTTACATCCAAGGAACCACTGTCAGGATTGCTAGGATTCTAAAGAAGCATAAAGTTCCCGCAACCTTTAGACCTCTTAATACCATCCCTGGCTCCCTTAGGTCGGTGAAAGATCCTATCGATCCGAAAGACATGAAGGGCGTCTATGTTATTCAATGTTCTTGTGGGACACCATATATTGGTGAGACCGGTCGATCTATTAATCAAAGGATTAACGAGCATTCAGCAGACTTAAGGCATGGAAGAGCCAAGTCCTCGGCCCTTGCAGAGCATGCCGAGAAGACTAAACATCATGTGTGTATTGAAGAGGCGCGCATCATTGCAAAGGTTGCGCAGTTTCACCATCGAAAGTTTAGAGAGGCCCTAGAGATTGAAAAAAGGCCTAAAAATCTTAATAGGGATGACGGCTGGAAGATTAGCTGTTGCTGGATCCCAGCCCTGTCTTCCTAGCCGCCTCATTCCTTCTTCTCTTAGGTTTCTTGATTCCTTTGTCCTCCCTTTTTTGGTGGGTTTCTATTTTCTGTGTCTATTTTGCCCCCTTTCTTAGATAGCGGGCTTTCCTTTTGTGGGGGTATAGCGTAAGATTTCTGGTCTAGCAATAGGAGCCTGTAGTTTATTCTGTTCTTCGGCTTCTTTCATTATGAGAGTAGCGTGTAGTTTGTTTAAAGGATTTAGAGTCTCTGCGACAAATTAAACTCTAGATTGGTGTTATA
>APFE031736226.1:0-11773 GCA_000404065.3 Pinus taeda
AACCTAGAGAACTTAATCATCCCAAGTAACCATGCCTCTTCATCTTCCAGCTTCAACTTTCCATCAAATGTAGGTGCGTTAGATTTCTTAAACTCATCTGGCAAATATCCTTTGTAACTCCTTCTGTAAGGATGATAGCAATCATGACCATGATACCTGTCTAAAACAAAGCAAGACTAGAACCCATTTCCATCGCCTCTTTTGTCAAGTGTATCAAAAAACTTGTCATCTCTAACTGTGTCATCTCTATCTGAGCTATTCCCACCATGAGACCTACTTTCATATGCGCCATTTTTCCTATCCTCTTGTATCTCAATCCACTAGGATCACTCATCAAGATGAATTCACTTCCAAGAAGATAGTGTCTCAATATATTAAATGCATGAATGATTGCTGCCAACTCAAGATCATGTGTCATATAGTTATACTCATTCTCATTATATTTCCTTGACTCGTAACATACCACTTGTCCCTCTTGCATCAGGACTCCACGAAGTCCTTTATTGCAAGCATTTGTACACACCACAAACTTGTTTTCTAAATCTATAATATTTAGAACTGGGGTTTGTGTAAGCAACTACTTCAACTGCTCAAAGCTCACTGCACATTCCTCTATTCATTCTAATTTATTTCCTTCCCTCTCCAATGATGTAACAGGATACGTAATCTATAATAATTTCTTGATGACTGACCTATAATAAGATGCTAAACCCATGAGTGATCCGACCGGATCCACATTCCTATGAGCTTCCCTTTCCATGATAGCTTTGATATTTTTTAGATCTACTGATATGCCTCCCTTGGAAACAACATTCCCTAAGTAATGCACCTTTATCTGAAAGAAACTACATTTGTTAAGCTTGGCATACAACTAATGCTCTCTTAGCAATCTCAATACTATTTCTAAGTGTTTGAAATGCTCGTCCTCATTCTTAGAATATATCAATATATCATCAATGAATACAAAAACAAACTTGTCCAAATAAGGACAAAGAACACTATTTATCAAGCACATAAAAGTAGTTGGAGCATTAGTCAAACAAAAAGGAACCAAAACAACCTCATAATTCCCATACCTGTTCTGGAAAGAAGTCTTGTAGATGTCCTCTTCTTTGATTTGTACCTGGTGATATCCTGATCTCATATCAATCTTTGAAAACATAGTTGCTCCCTTCAAAGGATCAAACAAGTCATCAATCCTTGAAAATGGATTCTTGTTCTTAATCATCACCTTGCTCACCCACCTGTATTCAATGCATAAACTGGAAGTTTCATCCTTCTTCTCCACAAATAACACTAGTGCACCACAAGAAGATACATTTGTCCTGGTGTATCGCTTGTCAAGCATTTCCTTCAACTGTAAGTTCAATTCCACTAACTCTGGTGTGTTGATCTTGTAAGGTGCCTTTGATGCTAGTGCTGCCCTTGGTACCAAATCACTATAAAATTCCACTTTCCTGTGTGCTAGTAACTCTGAAATATCTCTGGGGAATACATCCTGAAACTACTAAAAAATTATATATCTCTTCAATACTTTTGCATCCTCAACATCCTTATGTTTATCACTAGAAATATGAATTCTAAATAATACATACTCTTTCTTGTGACTTTGTTTTGCCTTGATAGCTATAACCAATTTAACTCATGTAGCCTTCTTATTACCCTGTAGGATTCTTTATCCTCCATTGTCATCTAAGCACTCAATAACCTTCTCATAAAATTCCACCTTAGTCATATGAAGATACAACCAATCCATACCCATAAGCATATTGTATGATCCCAATTGAAGTACATTCAAATGCATTTATGTAGACATACCATTCAACTCAAACGCACAAGCGCTTACCCAGTGATGATCTCTTTTCTTTGTACATGTATCCAACTCCACTAACCAAGGTTTTGCATGTACTTCTTATTTCCACCATACTTATCCACTGGGTCAGGATTAACATAACTATAATTAGATCTAGGTTCAATCAAAATATAAATAACTTTATCAGAAATCTTACCATCCATCTCGATAATAGATGCCTCGTGATCTCCTTTCCTATTATCCAATGTTGCAGAGGTCTGAGGAATGCTCTGTCCAACATCCCTAACTATTTTCACTTCCTGTGCATTGTAGATTTGAGGCCTACCATCTTGATACAATGGGAAATCCATCTTGAGATGTTCCTTACCACATATCCAACACTACAATTGTCCCTTTCCCTCACCTTTATTCTTTTTCCCTCGAGGTTGTGCCCCATGTCCCTTTCCAACTGCATTAAACTTCTTATAAGGAACCAAATTTTCTTTCTCAATTGCATCGTGAGGTCTTATTTGCTTTGTTCACCATTTACCTTTAGCTTTGTCTTTCCCTTTCCAACCTTATTGAGACTCTGTCATACACTTCGATTGCTCATAACAATGATTCAACTTTCCAATGACTTTTTCAAGTGACCAAGACTCATCATACTCAATCCGATATTCCAATGATAATGGTAATCCACTGACAAATCTCTAAAATTTTTCCTTCCCACCCTTATGACACAGTGCATACCACAATATCTCTAAGAAATTAGTCGTGTACTCCTCAGCTATCATCAATCCCATCCTCATCTCACAGAACTCCTTGGATTTTTTGTTATAGTACCTCTCCAACAATTACTTCTTCCTAAAAAGTCTCTTGAATTCATGCGAACTCAACTCCTTTGTCCTGATGTCTGTGACCTACTTCACATCTTCCCACCAGATGTATGCCTCCACTTTGAGGTTGAAAATAGCTATAATGACATTCATGTTCTATGTATAGTCATGCAACCCAAACAAATTATTCATCCCTAGTAACCATGCCCCTACATCTTCCACCTTCTTCAAATTTGCATCAAATGTAGGTGGCTTGGATCTCTTGAACTCATCTAGTAAATATCCTTTGTAATTCCCTTTGTAAGGATGATAGTGATCATGATCATGATACCTGTTTGAAACAAAACTAGTGTAGAATGCATGTCCATTACCTCTTTTGTCAGGGGTATCCAAAGACTTGTCATCTATAACAGTGTCATCTCTATTTGACCTATTCCCACCATGACACCTAATTCTGCATGCCCCATGTGTCCTATACTCTTGTCCATAACTGATTTGTGGCTGTCCATGTCTCTGCAAGTTTGACAAACTCTGAAGGATAACTTCATTGACCTCTGCTTGTTTCTATTGTACCTTGGAAAGTATCTCCTATGACTAAATTATTATGTCATTATCTACTTTGAAACTTCTTATTTATGCCTTCAAACTTCTCAAAGTGTTTTCTATGTGAGGGGAGTGATCATCACCATGATGCTCATCTAATCTATAGGGACAGTCTCATGAACTATAATCCACCACTTTTCTAGTCATGTTTGATCATTTACTTCTTACAAATATAATATGTCAACTAAACAAAAATATAAACATAATCAACATATCTCAGTGAAGTTCAGGGGAGGTTATTTCATATGAAAATCAGTCCAGGTTAGTAGGATACATGTATAATCATAATCATAACCATATATCCACATCATCTCAGTCATTATCCAGTTACCACGTATCACAATATCAACTGCATACCATGACCTCATGCATGACAACCATGGCCATAACAATACATGCATCATAAACATATAAACACTGGCATACATAACAACTACATATGTAACTGACATGTATTCCTGACAACTCATCCCAACAAAAACATCATCAACTTCTACAAGACAACACAACCATAACAAAGACCACAACCATGCATACATAACAAGAAAATATACAACATTCATGCATGCATGATATACACATTTTTCCCATCTAGTTGAATTGTTGAACCATGCTCTGATACCAATATGAAACTCCCTCCTCCCACACTTACCCAAGTTCACTGGTCCACAAGGGTAAATATGTGATGAAGAGTTACTATGACATGAATCAACCTCCTAGATTACCTTAAGGAAGTGGAATCGACAAAATCAAAAACTTACTGACTTCCCTCAAATTCTACAAGACCCCCAATTGCGAAACCACCCTTCCAAGTGCCAAAACCTTGAGTTAAGCTTCTTTTTCAATGTCCTAGACTCCTAGACACTGGCACAACACTGTAAAAATTCAAATGTAACCCTCCAGCCACATGCATAAGCTTTCAAGGGAGCGATTACAGTATTTTTCACCTAGTTATAATCCTATTATTGTAATATTTGAGCCACTTTTTCAGCGCTAGTCTCCAGACCACTTCCCATAACTTAATGAAACTCTTAGAAATGATAAATGACATAGGGACAAGGCCTTCCATACAAAACTTAGACAGGAAATTTCTCTAAGTAGGCCTAACCATGACAGTCATTCCATCAAACAAATCATGAACATCTAATCTAAAGGACATAATTACATATATGGATGTAGGGATCTCATAATTATCTGAGAATCATCAAGAAGGATTGGTGCCTTCTCACAATAGTTGCATTATAATATATTAGGTCATACATTCATTAACCATTCATTTACTAATCCAAACATGGTGAGAGCCATAACTAAGGTCTTCTATAAAGACATCGTTATAACCAACATATAACCAAAATAATAACAATGATGGAATAGCCATCAAATACACATAACAAAAAGTATAAATACTCATGAAATACAAGAGGTAAAGAGCTCTTATTAACATATGCAAATACCAACCAATTCAGGGACTTCCACATACCACCTGACCATAGATTGGGCTGAACCAAATATTTCTTTCATTCAATCACCCTTGTGCCATATTCCAAGTGTGAATGTGGGACTCACAAGAAAACAATAAGGGTTTCCTCAGGCTTTACCATGTATCCCACCATTACCAGTCAAGGGATTCCTAGGTCCAAAACCCTCATCTATACAACTAGGCTTTACCGAACTGCCATAATTACTAGTCAACGGATTCTTAGGCCAAACAATAAGCATCCACTAACAGGGCTTACTGCAATCCTATCATTATTGTTCAAGGAGTCACTAGGCCCTAAACAAGCATAGATTACTCCTGATTTCTTCACTAATACTTGGAGAAATTTTCCCATCTCCACCCTCAGGATTTACCATGTATCTCGTCATTACTGGTCAAACGATTCCTAGGCCCTTGGGAATTTTCCTGAGATCACTTTACCCAGTTCCAAAACAATTCGTCAATCCAACTCAACTAAATGAAAGAACCCCATCACCATGGCTATCCGAAAATCTCAAGGCAAGGATGAAACCCACTATCACACCTAGAAAATCCCATGTCAATGACAACAAGGGAACCAAATACACACATGCATATACCATGCATGCAAAAACTAGCAAGGAAATCATACATGCAACTCAATACCTACAAAGTAATGCCAATGTAGTTGCTTGATCTTTGTTTTCCTTTCCTTTCTTATCCTTCCTTTGCCTTTCTTTCTCAAATGCTAGAGTGCTCCAAGAATGCACTAAGTGTGCAATAATATGAGAGAGAGAATAGAGAGAGAGCTGCAAAAATTAATTGATAAATGGTTGTACTGACAAAAGTTGTGAATTGATCCTCAAAATCATTTTTATTATTGAGGACTATATTTTCTTCAATTTCCATTATTTTCCTATTATTTCCTCCTCACGTGTAACCTGTGACCTTTCACCTTCCTTTTCTCCCAGTTTCCTCTATTTTCATAAATAAAATGCCAAAAAATGTCTCTTTGCATTTTCAAATCCTTTTCCATTGCTTTTGTCAATTCCTTTGCCATAATAAACCAAATGAACAACCCTCTAGGATATTTTTCCCAACATTTAGCTTGGAATATGTGTCCCATGAACTTGCTCCTACTTTTCCTTTAGTAACTTTATTACATGGATTTTTAACGAGAGATGTTACAACCTTGATGACATCGTGGCTATACTAACATAGCTGGAGTGGTTTGCGCTATATGACTCAGATACAACACGAAGTACTAATGATTATTAATGCTCCTACAACAAATTCTCCTTAGGGAAAATTCCTAAAATTCTTCCCCCCTCTATGTAGTCATCATTTCTAACTAATGGTCCACCATATATATTTCATCATAATATATATGGAAAGTAATATTAAAATTCCTAGCAGTTTACTTTCCAATTGAGTGCAAAGTTATCCCTCACTTATATTCCAAACAATTTACATGAAAAGGTAAAAGAAAATATAATATTGATACCTTAATTACAAATGTGATTACATATCAAAACATTGTGGCTGCAGAGTGTGGATTCTCACTTAGTGAAAAGGACTTCAAAAATATTTAAACATAATGCAAATATCATAATGGCGAACATGTAACAAAACCATGAAGCAAAATACATAGCCATAGCATGTAAAACAACCCCGAAGAACATTGTAGGAAGAAAACTATTGCCCAACAATAAAGTTTGTGAACCCTGTTATTTATACAATTTATTTAAACATAATGAAAATCTCAGAATGACCATAATGTTTAACATAACCAGCCAACATGACATTTCCACAACACACCATTAAGAAAATAAAATTGATGCTAACCAACAATGAAGTTGGCAGACAATCACGAAATCTTGTTGCTAAATTTCTATCACCCAACCATCAAGGTCCCTTCCTGTCGCGCACACATTCACTGTTAACATTGATTTCTTTGGTATATGATATCCATGGTTCCTCATTAAAAGTTCCTTGCAGGTCATTCATATGTGTCAAGTGACGTCACCGCCAAAGCATCCATTTGGATTTTGTCAAAGAGTCCATGGTCATCCTTACCAATCCACAAGACCCAACCAGATCAAGCCATAGGGTTCACACCTCCTTTCTTGGAATATGATCTTGTAATTTATCTTTAAAAAAAATTGTTTGGACTGCTAGTGCAGATTGTTGGTGTAAATCCACATGTTTTAGATTAAATTGGAGTGCCAAAAAGTCAAGAGCTTGAGCTAATTACAAATAAGATCTATTATTGTAAATAGTCAATAAGAGCTACAGTTGTTTTGAAATTTTGTGAAATCCACTTGTATCAAGTTGGCATACCAAAAATTCGCTAGCTTGATGATATGTAAATTGCAAATTAGATCTATTAACTTTTAGAGTCAATAAGAGGTATATCTGGTGAAACTGTGGAATCCATTATTTCAAAATGAGGTTTTACTCTCTAGCTACAAAAATTGAATCCTTTCGAATTATATAACACATTTGAATTTTAATTACACAATTTTGAAAATATAGTACCATTTGAGTCAATGTGTCATATGCATTGTTGTTACCACCATTATTAATGTGCAAGTTGCAATTTTAAATTCATGGGTTGTTAAATTTAAAAGAAGTGATGTGTTTGGCTTTTTTTCATTGTCTTTAATATTATTTGTTTTTATGAAGATATTTACAACTAAGTGTTTTGTTTATAGGTAGAATTTTATAGACTACTTTGAAGGGGTGTTGTATGCAATTTTTTCGAGAGAATGTTTATAATTTATAGAAATAGAAAATATTCAATTAAGTGCTTCATTTGTAGTTAGAATTTAAATGGGTTTGAAGGAGTGTTGAATGTAATTTTTTAAAGAAGGCTTGAAATTCTAAATAATTTAGATTACATGAAAAATGAAACAAAAAGATAGATAAAGAAATGCACCATACAAATTAGTAATATGATAAAATCCCAACTCTTTATAAAATAGTTAAATATTGTAAAAGTTGTAAAGAAGTCAAAAAATGGTTTTTTAATGCAAAGAAAAAGCCCTTAAGATCCAAAACCCTAACCTTATGGGGCAATTCATTAAACACTTATAAGCATAAATCAAGCACTCTTATTAATCAAATTCCTAATGCTCTTAGGTAGATATTTGATGTTTAAGTAGATATGAATAAAAAAACTCTTATTAATCAAATTCCCAACACTCTTAGGAAAATATTTAATGTTTAAATCATGTAGGAATAGATATGGTCATTTACAAATGAGAGTGACGCAAGCCCCTTCTGTGGCCTACTTACTTTTCCCAAGATCCTTCTTCCACTACATGAATTTGATTTAAGTCAAAAACTCTTATACCATCCCCTCTAAGTCAACACACCTATGCTTAAATCTACCTTCCCCAGATGACGAGACACCTCTTCCATATTCTTTTATTTAATCCAAATCTTTTATCTCTATCTCATTTATTATATAAACATACACAATTAAAACGACTATAGGCTACCGCCACATCGTATTTCGCTTGAACTAAGGCTGGTCGAGAGGTGAACCTAAACTCAAGGTCAAAGGTTGAGCCATTTGATGGAAAGGAAGAGGAGGAAAGACACAAAAAAAACACACACATGTTGTGACTCTTTTATTGATTACACAAAACTTGATGTTAAACTTTTTTTATTAGAAATGTGCCCAAAATAACTTAACATGCACACACACTAAATTTGAACTTCTCGAAATATAACCTGAACTCTACCCGACTCACACTTAACTAAGTTAAGTCACACTCTAAATCTAGATTACTCTTAACTCACCTTATCTCTTCATGCATCACTCAACTTGGATCATGCATTGTTTTCTTCAGTATGCCATATCTTGTCACAACTTCGATAGATTTCTAAGGAACTCATGGCATTCCTGCTGGGTATAATCGTAGTGTCTCTCTCACCACATTGTGAAGGTACTTCAAGCTTATCATCAGAATAGTTCACTTTGCATTGTTTTCCAATGACTGATTCAATTTCTTCCTACAATCTCTTCGTTACATGTGGATGTCTGAGAAACTCGCTCATTGCCCATTCTAACATAGTGTCCATTGACTTAGTTCCGGCGGTGAACATGTCTTGAAAAATTCATACAAATTTGATTCATTTTCATATCAGTCAAATGAAATTATGTGGATCGATTGAATCTTAGGAATTAAAAAAATGAAAGAGGGAATGAGACCCCAGAGACTCACAAAAATAAATTCCTTGATGGTTTCCCTTGTGATTTTTTCATCTTTGTTATCACTTTGAATCTGAAGAAGGACGTCAATGAAGCCTTCACTATTATTTCTTGCTTCTGTACCCTCCACCTAGTCATCCAAGGTCGAGTCCATGCAATGGTCATCTATCACTTTCTCAGTGAATGCATTGAATATTTTTTTGGCCTCCTTCATGCATCGATTAATACCAGGAAATCAAGCCAATCCAAATAACGAATAAAGTCTCCAATGTTAAAAGCTCCAACTGTAGCTTCCACTTCTAACAACAGATCTCTAAATCCTTTTCCATTGCTACCCAAATCATCGTTAGAAAATTTCTTCCTCGCCATTATTCACCAAATTATGTTGGTGGTGAGTGTAAAGAAGGCCTTGCTAACATTCACGCCAATTGCGCTGCTCTGAATCTCCTCCCAAATGGAACAGATCATGACCGATAATTCTTCCTCTCACACTCCCTTCAAGGAGTCAACTCCTTTGGCACTCAGAAATTCTATCAGGCACATTTCTTTCATGTGTTTCCAATAATCTCCATATGGAGTCAATATGACAACCTTGAATTGTACAATAAGTATTTTCTAGTAGTTGCTAGCAGCCGACTGGCAAAGACCAAATCATGTGTTTTATAAAAGTTCATCTCAAAAGATGAAAGGACTATGGCCCAGACAGAACCCAAGAAGAGAACCATGATGGGGCCATATTTGTCCATGTAATTTTTGAGAGCACGCTGAGGAGGTAGACTCAATTAATGAATATTCCCAAATATTGGCTAAGGATAGGGAATTGGAGGAAACTTACCACCCTTTCTTCCTCTCTTGTGCTGCAAGATCCAAAAGATGAAAACAAGGGTTGTGAATCCAATCATTTTTGCATTTAATATTGTAGATAGAGTTGGATTTTGAACCAACTCGTTAAGAAACATGTCGAACTGTCTGGAATGCATATTGATGTAAGGAAATATTAGCATTCTTCAAATATAATAAAATCTCAATAAAACAGAAAGCTTTCAATGAAGGGTAACGTGAATTTCAAAACTCTTTCATGTTTCATGCACCCAACATGCTACTTTCACAAATAAAAAAGCGACTGAGATGACTTGCACCACCACTTGAAAGAAGAACATAATTTTTAGTACAAATTGGAGAAGCGCACTCAGCTTGACCATATCCACAGAGTAGCTATCCTGAAATGGTTGTGCATATCTGGAAACAAAAGCATGTTCTTTCGTTGTTCCCAAAGCTTTATCCATAATTTATCCAAATAAAAAATATATTGATTATGCAAAGGAAGCTATATGTCAACGTTTAGCAACATGCTTTATTGTCAATAAAACAATTAATGAAAGGACTTTATTACTAGCTTAAATGTAAAAAATTTTGGCATTTTTCTGAGTGATCAATTTGCATTGTGCTTATACATGATATTTATGTATTGACTCGTAAATAAAAAATCATTAGAAAATTAAGAAAGTAAATAATTTTCCAAATTCGAGAAATAACGTTTGAATTTCGAGATTTATTTCACCATTTAATGCTAACATTTATTTTGAAAAATTCAGTTGCTTTTTATTCGAAGTGTCAAATGTGTCAATAAATCATATCTGAATCTGGTAACGACTAGGGAAGAATCATGGTGATGCCTTCTGGCCTCATACTATTAATCATGATTAATGATTTTAGTAAGAGAAAACCCTTGTTAGAGATGAAAAGCTCACTCAGAATATTGTGGAAATTCCATTATGATTTTGCCAAATACTACAAAAACAATTATTTTGGGAAAATTTGTGGCCTCAATAGACAATTAGCTTTGTTAGTATCAAAATAAAACAGATCCTCAATGATTTACCAATGGGGTTATCTCAATAACTAATTTAATTTCATATAGAAATAGCGAAACATGTCTACACATGATAGTCATTTATGACTATTAGCAATTACCATTGGCAGTTCCAAAGCTAATTGTCACAATTGTCATGTCTTTTTTCTATTATTACTGCATGTTTTCATGTTACAGAATAATTTGTCACCATTTTTCACTGTCCCTATTACCCCTCTCCTGCACCTTGGAGGACACATTCCGGGACTTGTGAGAAGTGACAAGACTTGAAACCACTTGCATCATTCCCCTATGAACATGAGCTTCATATGCCCTGAAGACATCTCCTGCAGCTTGCCCTTAAAAATAGCCCTTTTTACATTAGCGTTGGGCCACCATGTTCCTCCCGCGCCAATGGGGAAAATCCTCTAAAAGGGGTGCGCCATTAGTGCTCTGTCCCAGAGCCGCAATCGCGCCAACCTTTTTGGGCAAAGTTTTTAACCAATCAACCTCCGAAAGTTCTATCCAACTCATTCACCAACTGAATCCAAGTTAAGTGAGGATGGTTTGGCTTCGAATCTCCTTGAATGGGAAGTAGTTTGCCAGCATTCCATAGAAGTTTCCAAGTGATGAAGCCAAATCCATTATTGTTGTGATTGATCTTATCCCTTCCTTTTCATCTATAAAAGCTTGTCTCCATGGCTTGAGTAAGCTAGTTCTAGTTCTAGTGGTAATTATACTTGTACTGAAAGGAAGATATCAAGAGATTAGAGTTGCAAGAGCCTTCTTTGTGTCTATAAGGCTTAACCTAAGTAAGGAGATCTTGTCACCAAAGAGAGAGAGGCTTGTCCCTCATCCCTTCAAGCTTTGCAAGACTTGTGTAGTTGAGAACCCAGCCAAAGGAGGACTTGACGTCAGGACGCTGGTTGTATTCTCCTTTGTTGATTATTAATAATAGATGACTATCATTATGGTTCCATTCTCATTGTTGTGATGATTAATGTTGAATTATGTC
>APFE031736231.1:0-10784 GCA_000404065.3 Pinus taeda
CATCCATTATCATACTCAGCGTATAAATTATCTCCTAGCCATATTCTTATGTCAATATGTATGTGATTTGCTTCCAAATTTTGATTCAGTTAAAAGTAATTATTGAGGGGATAGTGATTTGCTTCCAAATTTTGATTCAGTTAAAAGTAATTATTGAGGGGATAGTGGGGACTTAATTTCTATTGTTTTTAGAATTTTAATTCAAGTATTAATAATTGTAGGTGGATGGTGGATGGTGGACATCCATAAAATATTTATGTTGATAGGCATGCTAATTCTGAAATAAGAATTATATTATCTTAATTTAATTGTCAATAAGTATTAGGTTTATGGTAGAGATTTAACCTCCACATAATATTTTAGAATATTCTCAATAATAGTCAAGATAGAAAGTTGAAATTTATTTAAACATAGTTATACCTAGTTATTTTTCAATTTAATTGAAAAAAAAATCATGATTACAAGTATTCAAGTTTATGTATAGCACTGAACTTTTGTTTCTTATTATTGTTTTACTATGTATATATGTTTAATTCATATATTAATTTTTTTATAATTAATAATTATTGTAACTATTATAGTTATTTAAACGAAGTGATAATTTATTTAATATTATGTTTTTATAAATCTTAATAATGTGAGATGCCTATTATAAATGAATGCACATTCTACCTATTTTAATCAACCATTTAATTTATATGATTGTGCTACTTTATAACTTTATCAATTTTCATTTAAATTAAAATGAGTTACATTCAAATTCAGTTAATAAGATAAAGGACTCCTTTAATATTTTGATTAAATTACAATGATTTTCACATAAATATTTTTGCAACAATAATAGTACAATTTTTATAGCACTAAAATATCTTGAATAAATGATCTTTATATTTTTTCTATTCTTTTCATCAATGAGAAAACATTTCTATAAGAATTTTTATAGCACTAAAATATCTTGAATAAATGATCTTTATATTTTTTCATCTTTTTTCATCAATGAGAAAAAATTTCTATGAGTAAAAAAAATAAAAGAAAACAAACTCTAAACAAGCTTAGAAAGATTTATGAGTTTGTTTCTAGATCTAAACCTTTTTTAAAGTTGTATTTGTATTGTAATAAAAAAGTTTTAATCGATTTAACAAAAGTATTGTCCCTCGCTTACTATTTTGGAAACTAGACCGAAAGCAATAAAGTAGAGAGTCAAGTGTTAAATTTTTTTTTATTGCGGCTCAAACTACCACAAACCCATATGTCTAGTTATGTAACTTCCTATCAAGTATTGGTTATGGCTAGAAGTAACCACCCCATTAACGTCAAATTAGTTAATAGTCTTTGATAGAAAGATCATTATAAAGAAATATGAATTACAAGGGTTCCTAATTTTATCAAGAATGAAATTGCCTATGATTTCCATCTTTTGGCGCATTAAGTTTTACATAGATCAAAAAATCTTTCTATTGAATTTAAAAAGATTTCCTATATCAAATCTAATCATGGTGGCTAGAGGTAAGTTTCCTTTTATTTCGCATTAAATTTTAAGCTTACATTTGGTAGCAGAACCATACTTGAGATTGTGGTGTTTGATTTGAATATTTTGCTCCTTTCTTTCTCTAAATTAAAATTTCTCTCTAGGATGATCTGATCTTTTCCTTTGAGAGATTTTATAACAAATAAATATCTTTATTGGTTTCTCTGAAGACTTGAATGTTTAGATAATGTAAACTCATAAATTATTTTAAGATATAAGTGGTTTTAGAGAGAAAGAATGAAACTAATTATTTTGATATACATATGATGGCGCATATAAGAGTTCTAATATATACATATGAGGATAATTCACCATTATTTGAATTATTTAATGATGAGATATGGGGACAATTTAGTATCTCACGATAATATTAAATGAACCAATGGGTATATGCATTTTATGAAAATATGTATTAATTTGCATATATGTGGTAGAATTAGAACTAACATATATGAATTATGCACATATCATAACCATAATTAACAATTAACAATTAACAAATGTCCGAAGATGATTTGAACATGGAATCAAGAAAAATAGGTATTTATATTTGTTTCCATGTATCATGACAAATATGCATACCTTGTTTTAAGTTAATTAAAGATAACATGGTATGACTTTAAGGTTTTATGGTCATGCATCATGATGTGTCATATGCACATGAATGAGCATCATGATATGCATTCTTTTTGTGAAATAATCATTCTATTGTTATTTACACATGTTTATTTCATATATTTTGATCTTGTATGATTGAATGCATTGACATTATAATTAGTTAATGGATACTAATTTTTAATTGTTTTGATGTATTGACCTCTAGTTAATACATTTTTTTATTATCCTTGATGATATTATATGATTGTAAAATTTAATTGACACATCAAGTAGCCAAAACATCTTAAGTCAATTCTAAAGTATAAATCGCATATTGGATGCAAGTGATTATATTAATGAATAGTGTCAAAATTGCAATTAAATCATGAAAATGGTATGCCTTGGCCCCACAAGGAGGAAATCATAATTCATGAATTAATCAGAATATGATAATAAATTAGGCATCAAATTAGAGATTATTCTAAATACCCACAGGTAATTGGTCATCTCACTATTGATGTCAAATCTATCAGTTCCATTATAAAGTTATTGAAAAAATATATTGGCTTATTGTAGTCTCTACACACAGGAGGATTATGATAACACACTATTTCACTTTTAATATTATTACTGTGGATTGATAATATAAATTATGGGCATATATGAATCATAGTAATTTTGTTTAATTTTTCATCTATTTCTCTTTTAGTATTGTTAGCATGGATTGATAATATAAATTATGGTCATATATGAATCATAGTAATTTTGTTTAATTTTTCATCTATTGCATCTACAATTATGTCTAATGAATCATCATGTGTTCTAATGTTAATTAGCAATATTTTTGAGGACTAGAAGGAGAAAATTGTCCTTAGATTAGGATGCATGGAATTATATTTGGAGTTCCATGAGAATGAACCACCCATCCCTACAGAATATAGTATTCCATCAGAGAGGGCCTTATTTGAGCAGTGGGAGAAATCTAGTGAGTTAAGTTTAATGTTTAATAAGAATCATGTTGAAAAAAGTATTTGAGGTTATATTCTAGAATTCTCTAACAAAAAAGAATTCATTAATGTTGTCAAACAACAATATGTGATTTCAAAAAAGCTGTTAGCCAACATCATAATGAACAAACTATCATTAATGAAACTCATCGGTAATAAGAGAATGTGTGAACACATTAAGGAAATGAGAGATATAGTTGCTCAGCTGAAAGTTGTAGATATCACATTCTCAGAGTCTTTCCTTGTCCAATTTGTACTTGACTCCCTGCCTATAGAATATAGGCCATTTAAGATTTCCTATAATGCACATAAGAAGAAACAATCAATTAATGAACTATTGACTATGTGTGTTCAAGAGGAAGTGAGATTAAAGAAAGAGAAACTAGAAAGTGATTATATAGTGAATCGTGAGGGACATTTAGGAAAAGGAAAGGGTGTTCACTATAAGAAAAAAAAATAAGAAGTGGAATGTGGTAAATTTAACAATAAGGATACCATCAAATGTTTTTCCTACAAGAAGAGAGGTCACATCAAGAGAGAGTGCCTCAAATATCAAGCTTGGCTCAAAAAGAAATGTAATCGCATTTCTTTAGTGCATTATGAATCTAATATGGTTGATATTTTTTATAATGTTTGGTGGATTAACTTTGGTTCTGCAATCCATATTGCCAATATAATGCAGGGCTTAATCAAGTAAAGGAAACCAATAGAAAGTGAATGCTTCATTTATTCAAGAACCAACATGAATGCATGTGTGGAATCGGATGGGACCTTCAGACTTATCCCAAAATATGGATTTGTTTTAAATCTTGAAAGGAAATTTTATGTTCCTTCCTTCTCTAAGAATCTTATTTTAGTCTCCAAACTTGTTCCCCGTGGTTTTATTTTTTATTTTACTTATTCTACTTTCGGCCTTATCAAAGACTCACTTGTTGTTTATGATGGAACACTTGATAATAATTTGTATAGATTCTATTTCACCCTACTTTTTATTCCATTTTGTTAACCTTACATGGGAATATCAACATTAAGCATGGTATGATGATTGAAAAATCCTCCATGCTTTGGCATAGGAGATTGGGACACATCTCCATAAAGAGAATCAAAAGATTAATAAATGATGGAGTCATTGAGAGTCATGATTCTTTTATTTTAGTGTTTGTGTGGACTACATATAGAGAAAGTAGACCAAGAGAACCAAGAAAGGTGCTAGTAGGATTTAAAAAATATTAGAAATCATATATACCCATATATGTGGACCATTTCCCACTATGTTTCTAAATGGCCAAAAATACTTCAACTCATTTATAGATGATTACATCTGATTTATGTATCGCATGTGAAACCTCGATGTTAAAGCCCCAAGCTGACATGGCTTAAGGTGAAGTGGCCTTATGCAGCTGGCATAGTATGATGTGGCTTGGGGTGGGCCCTACCAGGCTTGCCACCCTTTGGGCCACCATGCATTTTCAAAGGAATTAAGTGGAGAGCGGGATAAGGGAAAAACCATAGTAATCTAGAACCATGCCATCAAACCACCAAATATATACACTTTTTAATTATGCTAAAAGGCGATGCTAACAAAGAATCGACTAGTTCAACCATGGTTCCACTATGGAACCCTATTGTATCCCACCACTACGTGCCAACACTGAGGAGTATTTTTATTGGGTGACCCGATAAGGATTAGGTTGATCGAGCCAAGGTTCTTACTCATGGAACCATGTAGTCGAACCACTAACGACTACCACAAGCAGTCTATTATGGACTTATAGCCAATGATGCCAATGTTGAAAGGGTTGATCCAACCGAGGTTCCACTAGGGGAACCCTTCCCACCGAGAGACTATCCATTGTTGTTTCTTGTTACTTGTCACGTATTGTGGGCCCCGCGGGGATGACACGTGAGGTCCATGCTAACTTGATAGAGTCCATGTGGGTTCCATGTGGGTGATGTGATGAAAAAAAACTCTTTTAACAGGCTGAGCTTTGAATGGGCATAACTTTCAATCCATAACTCAAATTGAGATAAATTTTATATCACCGGAAAGCTCTTTATGAACTAGTCGCAATGGTAGTTTCATATTTGAATTTTATTGACTTGTGAAAACGAATCTTTTGCTAACCCCATATACATAACAAACCTTTGAGATCAATTGAAATAAATAATGTCTTCCTCAACCTAAGAATCCTTAAGGGGTTGGAAGGGAGATGGTTACAAATATCATGAAGGTTCTTTTGGAATGTTGCACTTTGTGATGTGATTAAGTATTATCAATAAGTATTAAGTTTATGGTAGAGATTTAACCTCCAGATAATATTTTAGAATATTTTCAATAATAGTCAAGATAGAAGGTTGAAATTTATGTAAACATAGTTATATCTTTTTCTTTTTCAATTTAATTAAAAAAAATCATAATTACAAGAATTCAAGTTTATTTATAGCATTGAAATTTTATTTCTTATTATTGTTTTACTATGCATTTGTGTTTAATTCATATATTAAATTTTATAATTAATAATGATAATAATTATTATAATTATTTAAACTAAGTTATAATTTAGTTAATATTATGTTTTTTAAAATCTTAATAATGTGAGAGGCCTATTATAATTGAATGCACATTCTACCTATTTTAACCAACCATTTAATTTATATGATTGTGCTACTTTATAACTTTATCAATTTTCATTTAAATTAAAATGAGTTACATTCAAATTCAGTAATAAGATAAAGGACTCCTTTAATATTTTAATTAAATTACAATGATTTTCACATAAATATTTTTGCAACAATAATAGTACAATTTTTATAGCACTACAATATTTTAAGTAAGTGATCTTTTATATTTTTTCATCTTTTTTCATCAATGAGAAAACATTTTTATGAGTAAAAAGGAATAAAAGAAAACAAACTCTAAACAAGCTTAGAAAGATTTATGATTTTGTTTTTAGCTCTAAACATTTTTTTAAAGTTGTGTTTGTATTGTAATAAAAAAGGTTTTAATCGGTTTAACAAAATTATTGTCTCTGGCTTACTATTTTGGAAACTAGACAGAAAGAAATAGAGTAGAGAGTCAAGTGTTAAATGTTTTTTTTATTGTGGCTCAAACTACCACAAACCCATATGTCTGGTTATGTAACTTCTTATCAAGTGTTGGTTATGGCTAGAAGTAACCACCTCATTAACTTCAAATTAGTTAATAGTCTTTGATGGAAAGATCATCATAAAGACATATGAATTACAAGGGTTTCTAATTTTATCTAAGAATGAAATTGCCTATGATTTCATCTTTTGGCGCAGTAAGTCTTAGATAGATCACAAAATCTTTCTATTGAATTTAAAAGGATATCCTACATCAAATCTAATCATGGTGGCTAGAGGTAAGTTCCATTTTATTTCGTATTAAATTTTAAGCTTACATTTGGTATTAGAACCATACTTCAGATTGTGGTGTTTGATTTGAATATTTTGCTCCTTTATTTCTCTAAATTAAAATTTTTCTCTACAATGATCTTTTCCTTTGAGAGATTTTATAATAAAGAAATATCTTTATTGGTTTTCTCTAAAGACTTGAATGTTTAGATAATGTAAGCCCATAAATTATGTTGAGATATAAGTGATTTTAGAGAGAGAAAGAATGCAGCTAATTATTCTGATATACAGATGATGAGGTGTATATGAGTTTTAATATATACATATGAGGATAATTCACCATTATTTGAATTATTTAATGATGAGATATGGGGACAATTTAGTATCTCATGATAATATTAAATGAACCAATGGGTATATTTATTTTATGAAAATATGTATTAATTTGCATATATGTGGTAGAATTAGAACTAACATATATGAATTATGCACATATCATAACCATAATTAACAATTAACAAATGTCGGAAGATCATTTGAAATGGTACCAAGAAAAATAGGTATTTATATTTGTTTCCATGTATCATGACAAATATGCATACCTTGTTTTAAGTTAATTCAAGATAACATGATATGAATTTAAGGTTTTACAGTTATGCATCATGATGTGTCATATACACATGAATGAACATCATGATATGCATTCTTTTTGTGAAATAATCATTCTATTGTTATTTACACATGTTTATTTCATATATTTTGATCTTGTATGATTGAATGCATTGACATTATAATTAGTTAATGGATACTAATTTTTAATTGTTTTGATGTACTGACCTCTAGTTAACACATTTTTTTATTATCCTTGATGATATTATATGATTGTAAAATTTAATTGACACATAGAGTAGCCACAACATCTTAAGTCAATGATAAAGTATAAATCGCATATTGGGTGCAAGTGATTATATTAATGAATAGTGTCAAAATTGTAATTAAATCATGAAAATGATATGCCTTGGCCTGACAAGGAGGAAATCATAATTCATGAATTAATCAGAATACGATAATAAATTAGGCATCAAATTAGAGATGATTCTAAATAACCACAGGTAATTGGTCATCTCACTATTGATGTCAAATCTATCAGTTGCATTATAAAGTTATTGGGAAAATATATTGGCTTATTGTAGTCTCTACACATGGGAGGATTATGATACCGCACTATTTCTCTTTTAGTATTATTAGTGTGGACTGATAATATAAATTATGGTCATATATGAGTCATAGTAATTTTGCTTAATTTTTCATCTATTGCATCTACAATTATGTCTAATGAATCATCACGTGTTCTAATGTTAATTAGCAATATTTTTGAGGACTAGAAGGAGAAAATTGTCCTTACATTAGGATGCATGGAATTATATTTGGTGTTCCATGAGAATGAACCACCCATCCCTATAGAATATAGTATTCCATCAGAGAGGGCCTTATTTGAGCAGTGGGAGAATCTAATGAGTTAAGTTTAATGTTTAATAAGAATCATGTTGAAAAAAGTATTTGAGGTTATATTCTAGAATGCTCTAAGAAAAAGGAATTCATTAATGTTGTCAAACAACAATATGTGATTATAAAAAAGGTGTTAGCAAACATCATAATGAAAAAACTATCATCAATGAAACTCCTTGGTAATAAGAGAACATGTGAACACATTAAGGAAATAAGAGATATAGTTGCTCAGCTGAAAGTTGTAGATATCACATTCCCAGAGTCTTTCCTTGTCCAATTTGTACTTGACTCCCTTGTCCAATTTGTACTTGACTCCCTGCCTACAGAATATAGGCCATTTAAGATTTCCTATAATGCACATAAGGTGAAACGGTCAATTAATGAACTATTGACTATGTGTGTTCAAGAGGAAGTGAGATTAAAGAAAGAGAAACTAGAAAGTGATTATCTAGTGAATCGTGGAAAGGGACATTTAGGAAAAGGAAAGGGTACTAACTACAAGAAAAAACATAAGAAGCGGAATGTGGTAAATTTAACAATAAGGATACCATCAAACGTTTTTTCTACAAGAAGAAAGGTCACATCAAGAAAGAATGCCTCAAATATCAAGCTTGGCTCAAAAAGAAAGGTAATCTCATTTCTTTAGTGCATTATGAATCCAATATGGTTGATATTTTTTAGAATGCTTGGTGGAATAACTTTGGTTCTACAATCCATATTGCCAATAAAATGCATGGTTTAATCAACTAAAGGAAACCAATAGAAAGTGAACGCTTCATTTATTCAAGAACCAACATGATGCATGTGTGGAATCAAATGAGACCTTCATACTTATCTCGAAATATGGCTTTGTTTTAAATCTTGAAAGGTCATTTTATGTTCCTTCCTTCTCTAAGAATCTTATAAACTTGTCCCCATGGTTTTATTTTCGATTTCACTTATTCTACTTTCGGCCTTATCAAAGACTCACCTGTTGTTTATGATGGAACACTTGCTGATGATTTGTATAGACTCTATTTCACCTTACTTTTTATTCCATTTTTTTTAACCTTACATGGGAATATCGACATTAAGCATGGTATGATGATTGAAAAATCCTCCATGCTTTAGCATAGGATATTGGGACACATCTCCATAAAGAGAATCAAAAGATTAATAAATGATGGAGTCATTGAGAGTCATGATTCTTTTATTTTAGTGTTTGTGTGGACTACATATAGGGAAAGTAGACCGAGAAAATCAAGAAAGGTGCTAGTAGGATTTCAAAAATATTAGAAATCATATACACCCATATATGTGGACCATTTCCCACTATGTGTCTAAATGGCCAAAAATACTTCAACTCATTTATAGATGATTACATGTGATTTATGTATCGCATGTGAAACCTCGATGTCAAAGCCCCAAGCTGACATGGCTTAGGGTGAAGTGGCCTTGTGCAACTGGCCTAGTATGATGTGGCTTGGGGTGGGCCCTACTAGGCTCGCCACCCTTTGGGCCACCAGGCATTTTCAAAGGAACTAAGTGGAGAGCGGGATAAAGGAAAAACCATAGTTAATTGGAACCATGCCAATAAACCACGAAATATATACACTGTTTAATTATGCTAAAAGGCAATGCTAACAAATAATCGACTGGCTCAGCCATGGTTCACTATGGAACCCTATTGTATCCCACCACTAACTGCCAACACTAAGGATCATTTTTATTGGGTGAACCGATAAGGATTAGGTTGATCAGACCAAGGTTCTTACTCATCGAACCATGTGGTCGAACCACTAACGACTTCCACAATTAGGCTATTATGGACTTATAGCCAATGATGCCAATGTTGAAAGGGTTGAACCAACTAAGGTTCCACTATGGGAACCCTTCCCACCGAGAGACCATCCATTGTTGTTTCTTGTTACTTGTCACGTATTATGGGCCCCGTGGGGATGACACGTGAGGTCCGTGCTAACTTGATAGAATCCATGTGGGTTCCATGTGGGTGATGTGACGAAAAAACCTCTTTTAACAGGATGAGCTTTGAATGGGCATAACTTTCAATCCATAACTCAAATTGAGATAAATTTATATCATCGAAAAGCTCTTGATGAACTAGTCGCAATGGTAGCTTCGTATTTGAATTTCACCGACTTGTGAAATTGAATCTTTTGCTAACCCCATATTCATAACAAACATTTGAGATCAATTGAAATAAATAGCGTCTTCCTCAACCTAAGAATCCTTAAGCGGGTGGAAGGGAGATGGTTACAAATATCATGAAGGTTCTTTTGGAATGTTGCACTTGGTGATGTGAATAGATGTGTGGCTTGGTACTATGAAACTGCACCTAGCAAAAAGGAATTACACTCTATTTAGAGTAAATACGTAGTTGACATATTTTCCATTGAGATGAAAAAGTATACATTTTTTCATGGATTTTTTGTTGATGCAGTAGAGTGATGTGCAATTAATTAATTTGAAAATGATGAACATGTGAAACAAAAAAAATATGTCCCTATTAATTTAAGCGGGGCACATCTAATTTCAACGTAGCAAGAGATGCATGTCAAAGAGGCCATGGTTTCACTAGATTATGATCAATTTTTTGATGTTGTTAGAAAATGTATGTGACTTTTTTAATGAGTTCATTATTGATTTATGGTGTTTTAACTCCACCTCTTCAACTTAATGTTCTATAATATCCCTAACCCAGAATATTCCTCAAACCCCAGCAAAAACTTCAACCAAATATGTGCAAATGATATAATAACCCAGAAGTG
>APFE031736241.1:5085-26724 GCA_000404065.3 Pinus taeda
CTGTGTATACGTGTTTTATGTGTTATGCTCTCGCATTTTTATTTTTCCTGTGATTTAGAATTCGTATGCAGGTAATTTCTGTACGGGGTTAAAACCTACAACCTCTATTGTGCTGCCATTAGAGGAGTTGGTGGAAGGTACCCAAGCCAGTGCTTTAGTGGACTTCTGTGTAGCTGATCTGACCTATCCCAGAGTTAAGAATGTGGAATTTTCCCCTGAAAGAACCTTAAAGATCAGCTCATCCCTATCTCCCTCTCAGGAGAAGGAGCTGTGTAGCTTATTGAGCCACCATTTGGATGCTTTCGCTTGGAGCTATAAGGAGATGAAAGGAGTCCACCCTTTGGTCTGTACCCATCACATTTACATCAAAGAGGATTGTAAACCAGTCAGGCAGCCTCAGAGGAGAATGAATCCAACCCTTAAGGACATTGTCAAAGAAGAATTGCAAAAGTTGTTGGATGCAGGATTCATCTACCCCATCTCTGACAGTGAGTGGGTCTCTCCTCTGGTGCTTGTGCCCAAGAAAAATGGGAAGTGGAGAATTTGTGTAGATTACCGAGAACTTAACAATGGAACCAAGAAGGATCATTTCCCTTTGCCTTTCATAGATCAAGTGTTAGATGGACTGGTAGGGAAGAAGTTCTTTTCTTTCCTAGATGGGTTCAACGGGTATAATTAGATCCAAATCAGCCTGAAGGACCAAGATAAGACCACCTTCACTTGTCCATCGAGTACCTTTGCCTACCGGGTCCTTCCCTTTGGGCTATGCAACACTCCTGCCACTTTCCAGAGAGTAGTACTGAGGATATTTGTTGAGCTGGTTCATGATTCGATAGAAATCTATATGGATGACTTTACTCCTTATGGGCCCAACTTCTAAGAAGCATTGGCTAACCTGGGAAAAGTTTAACCAAGTGTATTGAGATGAACCTATCCCTTAGTCCTGAAAAATGTGAATTCTTGATGACTGAAGGGATCATGCTAGGTCATACAATTTCTCAGCAAGGATTACAGGTGGATCCTAACAAAATTTCTATCATCCAAAAGGTTCCACCTCCTCAAAAGGTAAGAGATGTTCAGAGTTTTCTAGGCTTAGCAGGATATTATAGAAGATTCATTAAATATTTCAGTAAGTTAGCCTCACCATTTTTTGGTGTTTTGGGGAAAGATGTTGAGCTTATATGGACTAACAACTGTCAAGGGGCTTTGGATGAGTTGAAAGATAAGATGGTAACTGCCCCAATCTTGAGAGGTCCAAATTGGGCCCTACCTTTCCACATCCACACTGATGCCTTGAACAAATCCATATGGGCAGCCTTAGGACAAGTTGAGGAGAAAATACCATATGCCATATACTTTGTCAGCAAAAACCTGTCCAAGGCAGAATTGAACTATACTATAACCAAGAAAGAGTTCCTGGTTGTATTCCATTCCCTAAACAAGTTCAGACACTACATCAATGGTTATCAAGTATTTGTACACAATGATCATGCTGCGATTAGGTATTTAATGAATAAACCTGATGTAAATGTTTGTATCATTAGATGGTTGCTTTTTTTGCAGCAATTTGATTTGACCATTGTTGACAAACCAGGTAAGGAAAATATTGTTGCTGACTGTCTGTCTATATTAGATTTCCCTGTAGGTGAAGACAGGACGGTAGATGATTAAATGCCAGATGAACACCTATTTGCTATTTTAGTACTCTCTCCCTGGTTTGCTGATATAGTAAATTAATTGGTTTCAACACAATTCCCTCTGCACCTATCCTCAAAAGAGAGGAGAAAAATTGTGAGGAAAAGTGCCCCATTTGCTTGGATTGGGGGCAACCTATTTAAACTTGGCCCAGATCAGATCTTGAGGCATTGTGTTAGGGAGGAGGAAGTTTTTGACATCCTCCTAACCTGTCACGACAGGCCCTATAGAGGCCACTTTGCAGCAAAAGGGACTGCCTTCAAAATTCTACAGGCAGGCTACTATTGGCCCACTCTTGATCAAGATGTCAGAAGATACATCAGCCGATGTGACCGATGTCAAAGGATGGGGAAACCGACTCCAAGGGATGAAATGCCCCTCCAACCTCAAGTGATTTTTGAGCCATTTGAGAAGTGGGGCATGGACTTTGTGGGTCCTATTAACCCTCCTTAAAAAAAAAAGTCTTACATCATTGTGTGCACAGACTACCTAACAAAGTGGGCAGAAACAAAGGCAATCAAGGCAGTGACAAAAGAGAAAGTGGTTGAGTTTTTGAGAGAAAATATCTTCTACAAGTTTGGCTACCCAAGGGAATTAGTCAGAGATCAAGGAAGTTAGTTTACCTCTAATCTGATTGAAGACCTACTCGCTCATCACAAGATTAAGCATAGGACTTCCACCCCTTATCATCCACAAGCAAATGGGAAGGTGGAAGTCACAAACAGAGCGTTGGAAGAGATTTTGACTAAAGTGACGAGCAACAAAAGAAAGGATTGGGCAGATCGCTTGGTTGAGGCCACCTGGGCCTACAACACCACTTGGAAAACTACAATAGGTTTCACACCTTATGAGCTGGTCTACGGGAAGAAGGCTTTGTTGTCCATAGAATTTGAGTACAACACATTGAGGTTGGCAACTCAGTTGGACCTAGACCTCAGCCATGCATAATAGGAAAGATTACTACAACTGAATGGATTGTATGAATAGAGAATGCAGGCCCTCCTCCACTCAGAAGTGGTCCAACTCCAGTGAAAGATATGGCATGACCGAGACCTTAACGAAAAGCAATTTCAGCCAAGAGATTGGGCGTTGTTATATGACTCAAGATATAAGGATTTCAAAGGGAAGCTGAGGACAAGGTGGCTAGGACCATATACAGTGGAGAAATGCAACGAAAATGGTTCAGTTCTCATCAGGACCATTGATGAAGAAGCCATCCCCATGCTCGTCAATGGGCATCGATTAAAAATCTATAGGAAACCCCTTTCTAGGCAGGAGTTCATTGAAACTTTGGACAAATCAGTGATGGTAGTGGAGCAAGGCACTGTCTCTACTCCACCCACACCTTGATCATCAAAAAAAAAAAAAAAGGAAAAAAAATAGAAAAAGAATAAAAAGATCCATGGGTGAAAACCTCTTAGAGGCGCCCGGGGCAGACAGTGAGGGTGAAAACCCCCTGGAGACACCCCAGCTATCTCTCTCTCTCTCAAAAAAAAAAAGGAAAAGAAACAAAAAAGAATAAAAAGATCTTTGGGTGAAAACCTCTTAGAGGTGCCCAGGGCAGATAGTGAGGGTGAAAACCTCTTGGAGGTGCCCCAGCTCTCTCTTTCTCTCTTAAAAAAAAAAAAGGAAAAAAGAAAAAAGAAAAAGAAAAGAGAAAAAACAAGGAATAGACCTAACTTCTGTTGAATAATTGCAGGTTGCAGGGAAGACATTGCAGGTTAGGAGGGTCGCACGAAACAAGGACAGAGGTTAGCCTCAGGCCACAACACCCTTCACAAACACTTCCTCCATGACCACTCCCCTTTCCTAAGATTTGATCACATTTGGGTCAATATTTCACCTTCTACAAGAAGTTCTGTAGCTTCTACACGAAGTTCTGTAGTTTCTACAGGAAGTTCTATGTCTTCTATAGGAAGATCTTGTAGAACCTTCAGACAGGCTAGAATTGATCTTGGGAGGGAATCCAAAGGTTGGAATATGCCTGTTAGCCTCGCAAACGCCCCTGTTTCCATCCATCAGCATATGTCACCCTATTTCATCCCTTTACACCTCCTCCATCTGTCCTGTTATTTGTTCCTACACGGTCAAACAAAAAGCCCTGTTTTCCTCATATTGCCAGCAAGAACTTTTAGTGATAAATCAAGTAGTAGTGTCTTGCTCACCTACCTGTCAATCTCCATCTGGACTCCTCATCACTCGAATCCCTCGTCAGCAGTATAGCCCTGCTCGTTTAGCTTGCATCCCAGGAGGACAAACAGCTACAGGACATCCTACAGGAATCCTGTAGTAGCTGATCCCTCTAGAAGACATACTCTGGAAACAGGGATAGCTGAAAATGACAAAGGAAACATGCAAAGGGCTTATGTTGAATGCGAAAAACTCATCAGCAGCCGAAGCCAAGAAAAACATGTGCCTGCATTGATAACAAACGAAGGAATGGGTTCCAAAAACCGTGCATGCAGCATCAACGAATAAGGAATGGGTTCTAACACCCATGCATGAAGTAGCAGCAAATGAAGGAGTGGTTCCAAGACCCGAAGTCTGCATAAAGCAGCCGTGACCACACAAGTAAGTGCCTAAACTCATTCTTCAATGGCACAAACTATATTTTAAAAGCTGCATGCCTATGGAAATGGTTCGGATTGAATGGAATTGGTGGCCAGTCAACTGGCCACCCTCGGCCAGTTACATAGCATCGTAGCATTTGAACAATCCTAGTTACATTCAAAATTGGTGACGAGATGTGCAGCCAACACATGTGGAGTGTCCATTCAAGGAGAACTCGTCGGGACTGGTAGTGGTGGCGGTGGTTAATGGTAGGGGGGAGGTGATGGTGGTCAGAAACACGTAGAGAAATTATAGCTGTGATGTCGGATCAATGGTTCGGTCTGGCCACTTCAGTCCCTTACCACGAATCACACTAAAGTTAAAATATGCTCGGCTAAAATTCACACCACCTTCTGTTCATTTTTCACTTGCAACATCCTCGACTGAAGTACGCATCCTCTGCTTCCAAAAATTGTTAACCAGTCGTCCTCTACTAGTTTTTCTACTTGTTTTCGAAAATCTTCGGCATATCGGGCTCGCTCAGAGGCGCAATGACATTCTACAGGAACCGGGGGGTCTTCTACAGGAAGAGATCTACAGGAAACACTGCACAACTTTCTGGAGCAGGGAAGCTTGGGATTTTTCTTTGTCGAATTAGGAGCTCCAAACGAGGTAGGCTCGAAAAACTCTTCTATGCATCGTATGTTTTGAAAAGGTGGTGAATTGAACAGCATCAAACTGGGGAATCAAATAAAAACAATCTGCCCATGAATTGGAAGAAAGACGTTTACCTGTGTATTGCAATGGGTTTCCCAGTTGCTTCTGCATCAAGATTCTCCTCCATGTTTCTTGTTTTAAAAATTCTCCTATAGGGAAGAATATATGCAGCTGGGGGTGCCAGCCTGTGTATGAAAAATTTTAAATTTGCATATCTGTATGTCTGCTGAGAAGAAAACTTGATCTCTGTACTCTGTCTATAGAAACAAAATTCTTACCTTCATAAATAGATAGCCGAGTTTTGGGTAACAGCAACCTTGAAACCAAGGAATTGTTGCTAATTGATATTGGACACCCAAGAAATTCCTTCTTGAGTTCAGGGGGAAAACAGAAAGAACATTCCCTTTTCTGATCAAAGCATATAAAGAGCACTCTCAACATGCCAAGGGGATTCATAAGGAAAGAACCCTCGGACTCCAGCAAACTACACGAGCATCTTGAGGTGGTTGACCTTTTCACCTGAGCCAATTGGATGCCCTTCTTTCACAAAATTCGAGGTCATGATGAGGAGATAACTGAGGAATTTTTAATGTCCCTGAGACCTCAATCAAAGACACATGCCATAGTTAGTTTTATGGGTTTGACCTTAGAACTGACCCTTGAACTCATCAGTCGAGTTACCAGTCTACCATTAGGGCTCTCTTGGAGCAAAGAACAGAGGTCATTGGGCCAAGTTGCCAAGAACGCATTATTTCTGCCTGAGGAGCATCCTGTAGAAGACAAAAATGGGGTTAGGCGAACCAGCTTGCCTCCTCTCTGGAGTGAAGTCAGTTTCCAAATCATGAAGTATATTACATGTGAAGGGAGATTTAACATCATCTATGGTTATCATTTCAGGTTGCTGAGTGAACTAAGACATGGAATTGATTTACCTCTAGCTGAGAAACTGAGCATTCCCTATTTTCTTCTTCAGTGACTAATTGAATGTGGTACAAATTGAATGAAGGGATCCCATATTAATTGGCCCATCATGGGCTCATCAAACTACTAGTGGAAGATGCCCTGCACACCTACACTATCCCTATATCTTGGGAAGTCTTCCAAAACATGTCTAGGGATGACAATATTAGAATTTTGGCCGAAAATATCACCCCATCTAGCGGCGAGGAAGGAGAACACATTGAAGAAGGTGAGAAAACTAATGGTGAAGGAACACATGACATTCAAGAACAGCAAGAATAGAAAGAAAAAAGGGAAATGGGCCAGATTGCTGAGCCTAAAACATAGGAGAAAACAACAGCACAAACACCAAGGGAAAATAGAATGCAGAGTAGAAAAGAGAGGGCTAAAAAACCCCAAATGAAGGCTGTCACAGCCAAAGCAGACACACCGAACCAAAATGAAAAGACACATCCTAAAATAACAGCAACACAGAGAGAAACAGTTGACACAGGGACTTCTACAGGAAGCATGGAAAAAGAACAACAAGAGGAGAAATCACCTGAAATACTGGCAAGAGAGTTAGCAGCTGTGCTTGCTGCCTTGAGCACACCTCCGAAACAAAAAGGGAAGAGAAAGAGGCAAACCTCCATGTACTTTAAAGCAAGGAGGAGCACACGGATCAAAGCGAGTAGACCCCAGCGACAGTCAAAGGATCCAATTATCATTAAGGAAACAACACCTAAACCAAAAGAAGAATCTCCTTCAAAGATATCCATCACCTATGAATGAGGAATCCCAAAAACCTCCACCTGGAGAGATAGAATTAAGATGATGAACTCAAAGACAGCTCTAGAGGAAGCTGAGAAATCTCTATAGGAAACTCTAGCTAAGCTAAGGGAGACCGAGAAATTGGAGGAAAAGGTAGCCAAAAACTCATAGGTAGAAGGAAAGATAGAGGAGGTATTGGAACCAAGCCCTCAGCCTAGCTTGGGCTCATACTATAACCTGTTAGAAGCCAGGAAGATAATTCCCCAGAAATTTGCGGTGCCATTTTTCTTTGCACAGGAAGAAGAAAGGATTAGGACTCACACTTGGATGAGGATTGCCAAGTCCAAGGGTGTGGCAGACATAGGCCACCTGGAAGAACAACTCAAGGAATCAAGAAGAGAATTGGCCATGGTAAGGCATGTGGAGAGTAGTCAAAGGGCCAAACTATAGCAAGAGAATGAGCTGCTGAAACAGCAGCTGCAACTCGAGGGAAGTCATAGGGAAGATAGGCCCCCAATTTTGGGAGAACAACAGTAACAGAAAGGCCTCTAGTGGACAAAGAAACCTCTGATGAACAACAGAGAGGGGACAGGCTGCAGGCTAAGATTGAGGCGCTAAAAAAATAGCTACAGGAGAAAGAATCACAGGCAGCAGAGGGAATATAGTCTCTAAAGCAACAGGACAAGAGAAGGAAGCCCAACTGGCCTGCATGGCCAGTTGGGCAGTAGAGGCCTTGCAGTGTAGGCAACTTGCCAAGTCATATGCTTTATATCTTAGAGATCAATGCTTGCAGTTCCAGATTAACACCTTGGCCCAAAGGGGCACCATTCCATTTCAAAATTACCATCAATTCATGGGTTTGTGTGATAGTAGCTCAGCAAAGGATAAGGCCAAATTATCATAATTCTATTTACACAACTTGGCCCTTCCAAACATGAATCTGTGGGACCCCAATGCTGCAGTGGGAGATGTGTAACTTATGGCAATGTCCTCTTGGTTAAATCATGAGGAGAAAAGGGCAACAAGGATTTGAAATCTCATGAACAGGGAGCTAAGTGAGCCACTCATGATCAGAGAAGAGCCAAAGGATCCCTTAGCCTTAATATATGTGCACCAGCACCTAGCCAATAACCCTTAGGTCCTACCAGATTACATTGAATGACAAGCTCAAGCCATTGCTCATTTTGAGGACATGGAAAGACTGTTGGGGGATAACTACATTCATCCTTGCACAAGGAGGTGGAACACACTGTCCCATAGTCTGAAAATAAGAGAATACCACTCCCCAACTAGGATGAGGGAGGCCTTGGCAAGAGTACCCCTCTATAAACAGTCAATGGAAAATCTACAGGCCAACTAGATCAGCCTAAAGTTCAGTCCTCCCTTGCTTTTAGGACTGCTGGAAGGAGTCAAAGAAGAAGAGGAACATAGGCAGTGGGAGGAAGTAAAAAGAAAAGAAGGATTTCATGACCAAGAAGAAGACATCACCTTGAAAGCCTGGGATGTGAGAGAGGCAGTCAAAGCAATCAAAGATGATGAGCTGGATTAGTTGCTCAGAGGATGAGCAACTCATTTAGCAGGGGGGTGATGATGAGCCCCAAAAATGGGTAACCTATTGAGCTCATTTTGCCTATTGTTCTCCATTAATCCACCATTCTTCATAGTTTATGCATGCTTTTGGGTATATTTATGTTAATTGAATGAATGAGAATAGTCACTTGCCCATGAAGTCTAATATGTGCTTATTGCATATTTTTGGACATCTTTTGGACCAAGGTCAAGCATTTATGAGCCAGTTGACAGCCAAGTACGAGGGGACAAGGCTGATAATTTTTAGGAACGGGGTCTCCTACACTAAATGACCCTTCCTTGAGTTCTCCACCATCAGCTCGGAGTTCAGCAGCCCACCGAAGATGATCCCCAAAGGCAGCCGAGCAGCTTTTGTAAAAGTGGCTGATTACTTGCAGTTTTGAGTAGCCAAGCCCCTTGAGTTAAGGAGGGCTATTGGAGGTCCTCGTAGTGCATAAATAGGAAGGCTCCCAGCCTTTCTGAGTTACTTCTTGAACATTTGTATTGTGCACTTTAGTGCTGCTCTGTTTCTGAGCCCATTTTGGAGCTTCTGCTATAAAACATTTTTGTGACATGGTTATTTTTTGAGTAATGGAAATTAGTTTCAGTTTTCATCAGCTTTGAGCTTCCTCTTAGGAGCCTGTAGCTCTTGGGGTTGGGCCCAGCCCAAGTGCTAGGTCCTCCTCTGTGTACTGTTGTATGTTTTTGTTGCCTTCAAATAATTTCTGCTAGTAGATTAGAATCTTGCTTGGTTACTTAGTCATTTTTGATGGTTGAATTAGCTTTTCATGTTTCATATTTATTTGATAGGTTGATAATAGAGAATATCTTCGAAAAATGCCATCAAGCAACCCCTGATCTCACCTCTCCCTCCTTGGGACCATGAGTTGAGACCAAGGCATCCTTGTTGCCACAAAAACATCGTTCTTGCTTCTTCATGCAATTGCTAGTGTTACGTTCTCAGTTGCAAGAGTTGATACCAGATGTGATTACATGATTAGATCCATTCTTGCTTAGTTTTCATAGTTATTTTACATGATTCTCTACCAATAAATTTCCGTTCATCATGGTTGCTGGTTTTTAGGTCAAATTAGGTCAGAATAGCTAGATATTTGGTTTGCATAGTCTTTGTTGGGTCAGTTTTGGGAAATAGTGTGCAGAACCCCTGTGATACCTCCCTTCCTACCCTTCCTCCATTAGCACAACCTACTCCATCCCCTAACTCAGATTCTTGCTTCTCATTAACCACATTTTCTCACTTTTCCCTAACTTCTTCATTCTTGTGCAACATTTCTCCCTCCATCCTTGATGAATCCAATCACCCTAATCACTTCTCAGCCTCATTAACCAAGTCCTAGGCCCCTTCACATCCTCATCCAACCTCCATTTCCACTTTTTCACCTTTCTTCCACCATCAACCCTCCAAAATCCTCTTTCGGAACATCCTGTAGAACATCCTGTAGAACCCTTGTAGACTTCTTGTAGAAGCTTAGGAGAGTGGTTTTTCGAGATCCGGTCACTGTGAAACTCTCTGGAAGGGTGCTAGGGACCCCTCAGGCCCTCTTCTCACCTTCCCAACCTCTTGCAAGTGCCCTCACCATTTCCTTTCATCAATCAACCTCTGCATAGTAAAAAATAGTTAAAGCACATGCATGATAATTCTACAAGATTACTCAAAAATACAAAACGATCTTCCTTTCCAGATTTCACTTCAGAAGTAGCTTAGACACATGAAATTTACCTTCCCAAGAGTCAATGGCATCCATTTCTGTAGCTTTCATCCTTTTTCTTGCACCAAGTAGGGTTAGTTAGTAAAACTAGGGTTTGCATTTCCTTTCAACTTTCCGCTTCTTTCTGCAAGTAGATTAGCCTCCTTTGAGTTATATTTCATCCATCATATTTAAAAGATTCTTCTAAGAGCTCATATAAGTTGGCTTAAGCTCCTAGCAGACTTGTGTCAGCTGATCCAGTGACAGCCTACGGCAAGAGCTAGTACTTGTGCATATAGCACCGTTGCTTCCAAGTTTTTTATGAACTACCAGGTTTATAAAAGTAAAGAAGGGAGTACCAGGAGTTGTAGCATTATTGCTGCAATATTGGAGCCCACCAATGGTCTAATATAGGTTAAGCTTCCATGGCTCCCCGTATCATGTTAGAGTAATGATTTATTAAGAGCTATCAATAATTGAGTAGGTAGATATATAGACTAAGTATATACCGAAGGATATTGTTTTCCCTATGCAAAAAATTGTGCAGAGGTAGATTTGGAAAAATGGTTACCCTCATAAATCAACCTAACACAGGGTGAATGTAGGCACTATAAGGTATTGAACTATGAGCATCTCCTTTTTAACTGTATATTCTGCCACAAATATGGAAACTTATCGAAGGATTGCAAGAAATATCAACCTAAAAAGAGAGAGGAAGAAAGAGAGGGACAAGTGGATCAAAGGAAAGCACAAAAAAGGAATGGAAATAGAGGAAGAATAGGGCCTCCTAGAAATCCCCAAGGTCAAAATTAAAATGTAGCCATAACCTCTTTGAATACTTTTGGTGCTCTTTAATCTCAATACAAGAAAGAGCAAGCAATTTCCTCCATAATAAACATGAGAAGGGAATGAGGAAACTCAAGGAGTCAAAGAGGTAAAAATTGCGAAGATCACCCCTGAGAAAAATGAAACCCATATAGAAAACAAATCCTCTCCGGCTAAAGAAAAAAGCAACAATTAGGACACACTAGCCTCAGTGCACAATAAAATTCCTCAAGGACCATAA
Source organism: Pinus taeda (assembly GCA_000404065.3). Classification (NCBI taxonomy): domain Eukaryota; kingdom Viridiplantae; phylum Streptophyta; class Pinopsida; order Pinales; family Pinaceae; genus Pinus; species Pinus taeda. The sequence goes on from APFE031736241.1 coordinate 16,102, forward strand.
AAAAAAGGAACCCCTTGGGTTGACTCAAAGGAACCCCTCATACAACAAAAGGAGTAGGTTCTAGCTCTGGATCCTTGACAAGAAATCACAGGAAAAATATGAGTTGGGGAGATGAGAATACTATCCAATGGATCATAAGGACATAAAAGTGGAAGATACTCCTATAAATAAGTAAGGGAGGTAGAGGTGGAGATGAAAACAAAATTAGGTAATCAACCTCAAATCATGGATCTATTAAAGAAATCAAACCCTCCAAAAATATAATGAAAATCATTTCATGGAATGACATGGGATTGGAAAATCCCATTAAATCCAAAGTTGTAAAATAATTAGTATCCAAGGAGAAAGATCAATTTCTATTGCTTCAAGGGTCTAAAATACAATAAAGAAAGATTCTAAATCTCTCAAAAGAAATTTGGCAATGATTGATATAGACTAGTAACTCTCTATTTGCGCTCTCACTTCAATCTATCTCCAACAAGAAATCAAGATTTTGGATAGTTGTCTAGCTAGAAATAAAAAGACTTCAAAGAGTAGTTTACAACAATTAACTATGTGGACAAGTTTGAATTTTGGGATTATCTCATCTCTCTCAACTTAATATCACTATTAAGAGGAAAATATTGTTGGGGGAAATTTTAATGTGATTCTATACTCTTCAAAAAAGTGTGGGGGGAACATAGTTCGTGATCCTTTAATGGAAAGGATGGAGGATATCATCAATGAATCGAATTTGATAGAAATTGTCCCCAAAAAAGGGAAGTAAAATTAGATAAATAGGATGACAAAGGACAACCACATAGTAACTAGACTGGATCATTTTCTTCTTCATAGAAACTGGTTATCTAATGGGATCAAATCTATCTCATCAATTATAGCCCAAAGTGAGTTAGATCATTAGTCCATCTCTCTTGAAATTGATCCATTAAAATATATGGGACTCATCTCTTTATGATATAACCCAAGTGGGATCTAAGAGGAAGGAGTGGTCTATGTAATAAAATAATCTTGGGTAGCCCCTATCATTGCTTCACTTGACTTCGTATGGGAGCCCAAGCTCAGAGTAGTTAAAAAGGCTCTTAGTTCCTAGGCTGAGGAGCACTATAAGCCCCTATGTCTCCAAAATTAGTCATATCTGTACAAATAATTGGAGAAGAAGTATGCCTTGTTGGATGTTGGGAAGGTATAAGACTGACATATAGAAAAGGAAAAGGAGCTGAAAAAAAGAATACAAGTGGTGCACAGGCAAGAAGAGGAGAATTGGAGATTAAAATAATTGAGTATCTAGCTCAAAGTGGGAGTTCAAAACATGATTTATTCCATAAGTAGGCCAAGGCCATGAAAATATCTAATTAGGTCAAATAAAACATTCTAGAAGGGTGCCCAAAACTAGCCACCTTCTTAGAAATAAATGAAGAAGTTTTCTCTCATTTTCTAAAGCTCTATTTTGAAGATATAAAGATGGATTCATTTAAAGCCCTAGAATTCTTATTTTTCACCCTAAATGTAATTTCCAAATCTAAGAATCATATGTTAGCTAAGGAAGTTGATGAGGCAGTTGTAATTGAGAATATCTAGTCTCTAGATCTAGATAAAGCCCCTAACCCAAACGGTTTCTCAATAAGTTTTTTTCATTCCTTTTGTAATATTATAAAGATGGACTTTAAGAGAATGATCAATTCCTCAAAGGGGAAATAAAAATTGGGAGGGAGCATAAACTCCTCCTTTCTCTCATCGATTCTAAAATATTCTACACTTTCTTCCTTCTCTCAGTTTAATCTAAGTTCTTTTTGCAACTTCGCCTATAAAATCATCACTAAGGTGATTTCCAACAGGTTAAGAAATGTTCTTCTGACAATCATCTCTGAAAATCAAGGGGGTTTTATTTAACATTGTCAAATCATGGATAACGTTATCCTTGTACAAGAAGCCATATATTCAAGCAAGGAAAGTGAAGATCCTAGCATCGTCATCAACTTGATATGGCGAATTATTTTGATCGGCTAAGACACTCCTATCTCCTTTTAGTTATGGAGAAGTTTGGTTTTAGAAATGAATATATAATATGGGTAAGATCATGCATTTTTGCTGCATGGATACCCCTCTGGTCAATGATAGGCCCTCCAAATTCTTCATTGCATCTAGTTGTCCCAGAAATTGATTCTCTCTCTCTCCTTTATTATACATTTTGGTTGCCAAGAGTTTAAGCAAAAATATTGATTTAGCAAGGCCATAAGGGTGTTTACTGGGTCTTAACATATACAGGAATGTAAAAGAGGTCAATTATTCCCAATATTTAGATGATACTCTCCTCTTGGGGGGTAGGGGGCACTCAAAGATTATTTTTTCTCGTCACTTTAGATCCTTTGTGGATTTCTACTTCAAATTGTCAGGGGGTTTAATTAACAAAAAAAAAGCCACTTGTTTGGCTAGAATTTTTCTGATGACACTGTTCAAGAGATTTCTAGCTCATTGGAATTTCATGTAGGTATTGGGTGGAAACACTTGGAATTCCTCTCTCCGTAGGGAAGGTGAGTTCATAGGAATGGTACGAGGTAATTCAAAAACTAAAAAATAAAATATAGGCATGGGGTGCTCAATGGCTAAATTTTGTTTGAAGAATTGTGATGATCAAATATGTTTTATTGTCACTTCCAATATATATATGTTTAGGTCTCTTGGCCCCTAAAGGAATTATCAACCAAATCAATGCTCTCCTTTGCAAGTTTTTATGGCAAGGCGACAAACATAATGACAAAAAAGTTCATTTAGTTCACTAAAATGTTGTTTGGATTCCTAAATACTTTAGGGGTTTGGAAATCAAATACCCACACCTTATGAACTTGGATCTGGGGGATAAAATTGTGTGGAGGTTAATTTCTGATTCCTGGGAATGGTGGAACTAGTCCTTCCTAAAAATATATTTCACAAAACTCACCTCCTTCTATAAACCCCTCTTGTGATTGAGCATCTAAGTTAGAGGGTAGACAATACTCATAAATTTGTGGGATGACAACTTCTTTGAGAAAGGACCATTAAGAAACCAAGTAAAATTATAAGACATAGTAGATTGTATGCTTCGAAAGAGAATAAAGAAAATCAAGGATATCTCAACATGGGATGAAAGATGAGTATGGTCTAGTTGGCCTTGCCCAAACATCCCTTCCAACCTTCAACATCAATGGGAGATTGTCATTTTAAATATTAAAGGTATGCCCCTCATATATCATTGATAATAAGGTCACCACTCTTGGAATTTGAGTCTTATTCATCTCTACTTTGTAAAATAAAGATACCCTTATCTTGTAATTCAATTTCCCCATCCATCTCAAGGAAAAATTTGGAAACCAATCTAGGAAAGGGATGACATTTGAAATTTAAATATATTTTTTGGACTCTAGTCCATCAAAACATCCTAATCGCTAAATTTTTTCAAAAATGAAGCTTCAAAGGCCCCTCTAGGTGCCCTCTGTACATGGTTGCAGAAGAAAATATCATCATTTATTCAGTATTTTCTCCTTCTCTCTAGAATTCTGGTAGGTGGTCTTCGTAAACTTAATCCAAATAGATGTGATTCCAGGTGATTGGGAGGAGATTTTTGTAACAAGGAAAAGTAAGTTTCCATGGCCATGAAAGTCTTCCTGTTTAACTCTGAGATGTTGGTAATGTTTCACAAATTATATCTTTTGGTCTATTTGGTTAGCAAGAAACACTATAATTTTGAAAAATGAAAACCAATTTCTCTCCAAAGTGGCTCTCAGGGAATCCTATCTAATGTCAGAAGTAATCACTTCTCGAGGATTCAAACTTTTTGAAGCAAAATATCTCACCCCTATCAAAAGAGATTGGTTGAGGGTGGGATCCCCATTAGATCAAGCTAGTAGCTTCAAGCTTCACCTGACTAGACAGAAACCAATTTTTATTGGACAAGAACTAGAATATTTGTAGAATTGAAAAGCTAATGAACACCAATTCTAATTATTTTTTGATGGAGCATCAAGAGGAAACCCATAGGTGGTAGGAGAAGGAGGGGTGATTCTTGGCCCCAATGAAAAAATTGAGATACAATATGCATGGGGAATGGGAACAATAATCAACAATCAAGTGGAGCTCCTTGCTCTTTGGTAAGGTTTAAATATAGCCATTAAAAAGAAGATTTAGAGAATTATGATATTTGGTGATTCAATGATAGTTATTTGACAAGTATGGGAGGCTAACCATCACTCTAAATTAATCCATTCTCCCATGGCGCTTAGGATCCTTCTTCAACTTCATCAATTTGAGTAGGTTGATCTCTTCCATGTTTTAAGGAATTTAAATTCCATGGTGGATACATTAGTAAAAACGAAACAATGCTAACTAAAAAGAATCAGAGAGTTGATATATGAATGCCAATTAAACACCCCATCTCCATGATGTTTCTACATAGAAAATAGGGTGTGTTAAATCACATTTAAGAAAATTTAATAAGGATGAAATCCAAGTACTTTGTGGAGAAAATAAATTGTTTGAGAATTAAAGTCTTAGATTTTATTGCCTCTAAGGTTTGTTGGCCATAATCTACTAATAGGCCTTGATCATCTCCCATGGCATACTCCTGTTCATTCAAAAATAACACATGGATTGCGAATTCCTCCTTTCACCACCTTATGTATCCTTTTTTTAGCGTTAGGTTTCATTTAATTAACCAACTAATAAAGAGGAATTCAATTTGCCTTATGCCAAGGCCATTAACCTATATTCTCTGTAGCAAGTGGTTCCTTCAATAGGGAACTCAAAGCCAAATTATCATGCAAGTGTCATTCTCACATTCAATGGAGTCAAGGCATAATAACATAAGTTATGATGGCTATCATAATTCTGGAACTGGGCTCCCTCAAGACTACATTTGTCAAAAACATGTATATTTCCTTCTCCAAACTATAAAAATTGCATGGTTTGGCTCTAAAAACATAGTGGCTAACAAAGCTAACTTCCAAAAATTGGTTTTGACGTTGGGTAATTATGTCATGGAAAATGTGGGCTCCTGTTCACATTAATATGGATCCATTGACATTGATGTAGTTCTAGACAAGGTTCTCGAGGATATGGAAGGCATGTAGCTTGCCTTCAAGAAGAGACAAGAATAGGAAGATGTGGCTTGCAATTCTCTTTAATTTTTAACCAATTCCAAGCTTGGGATAATTCATATTAAAATTGATCGCCTATGGAATGAACAGAGGACTAAAAAATGGCAGAGATGGAGGCTCTATTTGTTGCAAGGATACAACTAGTTCCAATATATTTCAATTCTAGTAAGGATGTAGTACGGAAAAGAGGAAAGTTGGTCGAAGCTCCATACCAACAAAAATAATTATGAATATGCACCTTTTGTGGCAAGTTTTTGGATAGTTCACTTATATGTTAGTTTCTAATGTTGTACAAATTTTGTCTGTGTCTAGGCATCTACTATAGGGTATATAGTAGGCATATAGTTAGAATTATCAACAAAAATGCCATAATCATAGGTTTCATATGTGTTGGACATTAGAGAGTAGGATTATGGTGGAATTGGATGAACTATGTAAGGGTTCTAGCTCGAAAACCAATTTTTTTTATTAATAGAAATTCTCTAATAATTCTTTTAAAAAAAATTCATTTTAATATCATATGGGATATGATCCTTAAGGATATGATAAAGGTTAACATGGGAATTAGGGTATGCATATACATGTTTGGATAAAATAAAATCAATATAGTTCCATCTTAACCATGGATCTACCATGTGCCTAGAGGGATCAAATATATCAACATGCAAACATCCTTTAAAGTGCAAAATTTGAAAAAGTGTTTACACCTCCAGAGATTTAATCCCTCTCATGGTCACTTGGATTATCTAGACTACACATTTTAAATTTGCATTTTCAACAAATTTTTACTAGATGTCACACTAAATTGACCTTTAAATATACTTGAAAAATAACCAAAATGTAAAATAGTATGACTACTCGAAATGTTTTACAATTTTTAACAATAACATTTTTTGTTGTTGTTATATATATATATGGAGTGAATTGTCCATGTTTGTTTTTATATTATTAACATAGTTTTAAATACATGTGAATATTGTGAGACTGAATTCGGATATTCCACAGTGTTCATCATTTTTATTTGTCGACGTTTCGAGCCTAGACCAAGACTCATCATCAGGAATGATATACAGAGAAGCGAAAAGCGAGAGATAAATATGGTGTAGGAGGGCTGCTGAGTTTGATAAGCTGATTTTTTTAATAATATTTAATCCTATTTTTATTTTAAATATTATATGAATATTTATTGAATGTATTACCAGCGTTTTATTATGTTATTTATATTTTTTTTTATTTTATATTATTTATCATTATTATTTTTCATTATTATTTTATTATACTTAGTAAATAGTTATTATTGTTTATGATATCTTTTCTACTTTTATTTATTTTGTTTTATCAGCTTATTATTTTTTATTTTGTTTATAACAAAATAAATTAAAAGTAGAAAAGAAATATCAGTAACAATAATAACTATTTACAAGTATACAATAAATTTAATAATAATAATAATGATATAATATTAAATAAATCAATAATATAATAAATATTAACACGTATACATTCATTTAAATATATCATGAAATATTAAAATAAAATATAGATTTAAATATTATTAAAAAGGCCAGCTTATCAAACTCAGCAGCCCTCCTACACCATATTTATCTCTCGCTTTTCGCTTCTCTGTATATTAGTCCTGATGATGAGTCTTGGTCTAGGCTCGAAACGTCAACAAATAAAAATGAAGAACACTATGGAATATCCGAATTCAGTCTCTCAGAAACCACTCCACAGAAATCTACAAAATAACATGTCAATACTTAACCTTCCATAGTGAAATATTTTATTTAAGATCCATCAATTTTATATTAACATTTAAATGAATTTCACATCTTTATTTTATTAGGAAGTAACTGAATTATTTTACTTTTTATGGGCATTGAAACTGATGTAGGAGCATCTAGACTTAGCTAGCAATGTGAAGGTTTGTTCACATGTTGTGGCTAAAAGAGTTGAATTTCACTGACCTAAGTGGTCAAAAGTTAGTTTTGTCCGAGAGGGATGGATCTCTTGAAAATGATATGTAATTCATTATTGTAATAGTAGTAAATTGTCTTATGTTAGATTAAGGGATAAGTTGTTAGTGTAGGTGTGTAATGGAGCTTGAAAATATAGATTTGATTGTTAGATTCTTTAAAAATAGAGATTGAGTTGTTCGTACAGTTAGAATCAAATTTGATTCATAAAAAGAATAAAATGTAATGAAGAAGGATTAGATGAGATGATTGTGGATTGAGCGAGAGGTGAGAGTTGAGTGATAGAGAGGGTTTTGAGATTGAAACAGAGGTTTGTTAATTTGTTGTAATCGAACCAAGAGGGCCAAGACTCTGTAACTATTATTATATTGAAGGAATTTGATTAGTGTGCATCTGTGTGTTGATCCTCATGGAAACTCTCGTTTACTCTTTGTATTTGCATTCAGAAGCGCATTTGGGTATTTTCTTTGTTTTCATATTTTAATTGTTAATCTTAGTATTTAAGTGTTAATTGCGGTCATTAGTATTAAGGACGGGGGTAGAAGAGCACATAAAGGCTCGATTGTGATGGAAGGTCCATACTCCATCCTAACCATTGATTTAAAGCTCAACTGCTGACGTCATAGTCAACAGTGGGGTTAGGCCTATGTTTAACCTGTGTGTTGGTTGAAGACTCGTAGACTGTAGGATCCAATTGATTTTGTTATGCAATGGGTACTCGGTTTAAAGTGATCAGAGTTTAAGTCTAAACCCAGACCCGAATTTCTATAGATCAAGGTCTATAAACCATATCATCTCTGTGAGGTAGTTAAGTGTTGTGCAAAGTTCCTGATTTACGATCTGCGATGTCTCTGTCAACTGTTAGATCTGGAGAGAGGAAATCAACGGCATAGAGTGAAGTGTTTTTCAAAAGGGAAAGTCAACGCGGAAGTCAACGTAAGACCGTTTGTTGTTTAATTGCTGTTCAATTGCCATTCAATTGGCCTCTTGTGTCATTTTTGGTATTAGAGGACAGAGATTGAGTTTGACTGCAGTAAACATGCTGCTAAGGAGAGGTGTTGGAGAGGTAAATCCCCTCTACGGATAGAGGCAATCCCTACTAGCCCAGAACGGGTCTAGCAACAATCAAACAATGCTATCATGCAAGTTCCTAATTGCAAATAAAAGGTAGGTGACGAAGACCTACTTGAGTTCCAATACTTTCGTTTGTAGAAGAGATGTCACCCACTTTCCTTTGCCTTGGCTGGTCACAATCCTCCACTATCCTCATGAATGGACACCTGCACACACAAAGAGAACAACACAAACACAAGCGTGAAATCTAATAGTATGGCAATTATACATCAGTCAGGAGGATATATTCAACCATCAACCCATTACAGTTACAACGAGAAGGAACCATAAGTTGATAGTCATCGTATTATTAATAATCAACAAAGGAGATACAACCACGTCCTGACGTTCAAGGTCCTCCTTTGGCTGGGTGCTCAGCTACACAAGTCTTGCAAAGCTTGAAGGGATGAGGGACAAGCTCTCTCTCTCTCTTTGGTAACAAGGTCTCCTTAATTAGGTAAAGCCTTATGGACACAAAGAAGGCTCTTGCAACTCCAATCTCTTGATATCTTCCTTTCAGCACAAGTATTGCCACTAAAATCAGAACTAGCTTGCTCAAGCCATGGAGACAAGCTTTTAGAGAGGAAAAGGAAGAGATAAGGTCAATCTCAACAATAATGGATTTGGCTTCATTACTTGGAAACTTCTATGGAATGGTGGCAAACTACTTCCCATTCAAGGAGATTCAAAGCCAAACCATCCTCACTTAACTTGGAGTCATTTGGTGAACGAGTTGGACAGAACCTTCGGAGGTTTGATTAGTTCAAAACTTTGCCCAAAATGGTTGGCGCGATTGCGACTCTGGGACAGAGCGCTAATGGCATGCCCTTTCAATAGGATTTTCCCCGTTGGCGCGGGCATAACACAGGGGACCAGCGCTAATGTAAAAAGGGTTGTTTTTAAGGGCAAAGAGTAGGAGATGTCTTAAGGGCATATGTAGCTCATGTTTAGAGGTGAATAATGCAAGTGGTTTCAAGTCTTGTCACTTCTCACAAGTCCCGGAATGAGTCCTCCAAGATGCAGGAGAGGGGTAACAGGGACGGTGACAAACGGTGACAAATTACTGTGTAACACTAGGAGTATGACTTTGAAGTAATTGTGAATCTAGGGATGTTAAATGTAGGGCTTAACCATCTGTCACGGATTGAAATAGGAGAGAAGCCCAATAATCTAAAGCAAGGGTTTCTAGATGCGTCGCTCTTTGTGGTGCACATAGCAGATAATCATTTTCCAGATATTACTCACTTCTTGACTACGAGGATGGCACCAGAAGGGTATACAAGTCAGCAAAAGAAGGGACTAGTAGTATGCGCGATAGAATTTTTAGTTATTGCAGGAAATTTGTATAAGATGGGTGTTGATGAAATATTGCGAAGATATGTGCCGGATTGCGCAGAGGCCTATGGCGGCCAACGCTGCACAAGGATTCCAAAGTGTATTGTAAGGAATGCGATGCCTATCAGAGAACTAGCATACCATCGCGAAGGGATGAATTGCCATTACAACCTCAAGTAGATTTGTAGCCATTTGAGAAATGGGTGATTGATTTTGTTTGGCCAATTCAGCCCCCAGGAAAGAAAACAGGTGCACACTATATCATCACCACAATAGATTATCTGACCAAATGGGGGTAAGCACAGTTAGTTAAGGATTGTACAGGGGCTATAGAAACAAATTTTTTGTTTGAATATGTCTTAACCATATTTTGCTACACAAAAGTGTTGATGAGTGACAGAGGTATGCACTTCCCAAATGAAATGATCAGCGCATTGGCTAAAGAATTCTAGGTCTACCATCAAAAGAGTACACTATATCACCCGCAGGCCGATGGGACTATTGAAGCCTTCAATAAGATTTTGGAGAATGCACTGATGAAAATATACAATACAGGGTGAACTGACTGGGATGTGTGCGTACCTGCAGTACTATGGGTTTATAGGACCACTTGCAAGAAGCTAACAGGGCAAACGTCATTCAGACTAGTATATGGTGTAGAAGTTGTAATGTTGATAGAGCATATTGTGCCTAGCCTGTGCATAGCAGCTCTCACAGGTATGGTGGATCATGAGGCCTTGGAGGAATGACTCACGCAGATGATGGAGCTTGAAGAGGATCTATTTTTAGAAAGGATCCAATGCAGAAGTGGCAAGACTTGCCATATTTGTTCACAGAAACAGATGTGCAGGAAGTCATCATGAAGTGGCCTGCAGAATGGCACACCCTGTTAGACTTAGCTGCAGGACCAAGCGTGCGTGTGGAGAGTTTTGCCGCATAGAAAAATGAGGAGAAAGATAAGCAGGCTACGCAAAAAAATAGGGAAGCCAAAGAGAAGGCTCAAGTGGAGCAAGAGCACACTACAAAGGAGCATGTAGAACAAGAATAACACGTGCCACAAAAAGGTGAAA